>JAVDBV010002278.1:0-10465 GCA_032619315.1 Piper longum
ATTTAGTACACATAATAAGACTAATATTCATAAGTAAATATAATGTTATTAATGACAAATAATCATGTAAGCATTCATCATATATGATAAACATATAAATAAAAATAAATAAATAATAATGAATAAATAAATAAGTAAATAAATAATGAAAAATCATCATAACATCCAATCATGTTAAATCATGTAAATATGCATCTAAACTAATATAAAAGTTCTCGAATTACCGAAAACAATGAAAGAACGAACGTAACCCATCCAAAAATGAGGTGGACCAGACCGAACAAAGATGAACCAGACCAAATCGAAAGGGCTTAACAAACCCGGGCTAGAAAATGCGTTTGGTTGGCTAGGGCACCTGAACAAGACGGGAGGACTCGGACATGGCTAGTGGGTTGGCAGACTCGAGCTATCCAGGTGGATATGAACGTGGGCAGCCGATGCGATCACACAGAAACAGGCCAAATCGAGGGCGGCCACATCTGGTCAAAAAATGCCGATGGCGGTACAGCCGTGGTTGACACCAGTCGGGGTCGATAGAGGGGTCAAGGCGGAGATACTAGTGGTGTCGACCGGCGGAGTCCAGCCATTGGCTGGCTAGAAAATAGCAAGAAAGGGGGCAAATCGCCACCGGGTGTGGTACTTCGCCAGCAGCGATCGTGGCCACGGCAGTGGTCGTGGGTGGTCTCAAAATTTAGATCATGACAGTGGGAAGTTTTTGGGGTGGTCAGATTGGCCGGTGGTGGTTCGCCGGCTTTGGAAAAAGTTCCAAAAGGGTGGCAGTGGCAATGATAAGCAGTGGTAAAAACTCAGTCACCAACGGTGAATGCGGTGGCGCCGATGGTGACTGTGGGTACAAACCGATAGCCTGCTGCGATGTGGTCATGGTCATACTGGTCCGGTGGCCGGAGGAGGGCCACAGTCTCACTAGCGGTGTGCCAAAATTTGTGGCAACGATAATGGTGGAAATCTAAAAATCAATGGAAATGTTTTAAATATAAATGTGAGAAAACTAGGATTGACGTGGATAACTAAAATCTTGCCACCCCACACGATCTGAGTGTCCGACAACCCATGGTCTAGTGGGACCCATCTATGGGTATATATAATATACATACGGACGAAAAGCTCGGATTGAGACCGTCTGAAGTTGAAATTGACTTGAGTCCTAAAATTTAATCTATAGGTGGGAATCAAGGCAAGAAGAGTAAATAGGCCTCGTAACCCTAAACGCAATTGAGCTGGGCCTACAGGACACAATCCGATGGTCTGAAATCCCAATAATGCATGCAATGAGATACCCTGAAAATCCCAAATGGATACTAAATGGTGCAATAGCTTAGACAGCGACCCGTTTTGACTCGTTAGATGCCTCGACAATTTCTCATTTCTTTCTATGTCCACGTTTCTCTTGATGTGAGAAACTGAAAAGGCAGAGTCGTCACGATCCCTCGGGAATGGAATAGCCCGCTTACTAATTTAGAGCCGATTTTGACTAGCACGTGCACTGCTCACGGTATGTGCAAGTTGGTTTCACCATCTCTCATCTCACTAAAATCTTGATAAAATCATATATAAGCCTGGGAAGGGATTTATATAATAAGCCTGAAGGCAACTTGGAGTATATCTTATTTTGAAAATAACTCGATGGATTTCATCCTAGAGTGTTATTAATTATGGAAGTAAAATACGTCTAAATGGACCGTGTTAAGTGCAGTCCGATGAAATCAAATCCGCAATAGACTAAAACGATAAAGATAAGAAGAGTCATAATGGACCTGTGGTCCAACCTCCATGCGCATCGGCACATCTACGGTGAGATCGGACTCCAAAACCTACATCGAAGCCCATTACTAGGTAAAATACTCACATCTCTAAATGATGCATGCATGTGATATGCACTCACATCATCAATACATTCTAATAAAGAAGACAGTGCTAAACAAACTTACAATTAAACATCTAGCCCACAAATTGAAACATAATAAAGGAAATAACTAATAAACAAATAAATAATACGCTCATGAATAAATAGATAAATACTAAATACATGAAAATAATAACACTATAAACATAAAGTAATAATATAATTATGTTATATAAATGCACAGTTAAACACGAGTAAATATCACATATACTTGTATTAGTAAACATATAAACAATCAAATACAAAAATACATAATCATTCTATAAATAAATAAATAAATAATTATTTAATTTTATTTAATCACAAATAATAATATCATATTTATCCAATACATAATACATAAATATATACAATAAATAATAACATCCATGCAACGAATAAATAGATAAATAAATAAATAAGATTTAGCAAACATGAATAAGATTAATATTAATAGCTAAATATATTTATAATAATAATAATAATAATAATAATAATAAACAAGCACATAAACATTCATCATATACGACAAATATATGAATAAATAAATTAAATTTAGCAAACATGAATAAGATTAATATTAATAAGTAAATATATTTATAAAAATAATAATAATAATAATAATAATAATAAACAATCACATAAACATTCATCATAAATGACAAATATATGAATAAAAAGAAAGAAAAAATAATGAATAAATATATAAATAAAACACTTATAACATCAAAATATACTACATAATGTTAATATGTATCTAAACTAATATAAGGATTTTTTGAATTACCAAAAATGGTCAAAATTGGGATAAAAATAAGCTCAATCAAGTTAACTCACTGAACCGAACCTGACTAGCTGAGTTAACTTGGTCTAACTAATCGACTAGGTTGGTTGGGCTAGGTTGGTTGGGCTGGGCTGGACTGCTAGAGATGCGAACGGGTTAACTTGACTTAGGTCAATGGGCATGAACATAAGTTGGCAGAAGCGAATGTGGGTAGTAGGCAGACGCGAACGTGGGCAAACAGGTGGGATGGGGCAGGCAGTGCCCTACACCAAAAAAGCACTGACGGCGGCATGGTGGAGGTTGCTGCCTATTGCAATCAACCAAGGACGTCGAGGCGGAGATGATGACGGTGGTGGTCGGCAAGGTCCAGCCAGCCACTGGCCCTAAAATAGCCAAAAAGGGGTAGAATTGCCGCTGGTTGATGTGGCATTGCCAGTGATGATTGCGGCCACGACGGTGATCATAGGCGGTCTCAAAATGAATATCTCGGCGAGATAAACCTATTTCACCGGTTAGCCACACCAGAGGTAGCTTGCCGACACCAGAAAGTGACCTGAAAGGTGGCGGTGACATTGGAATACTGATGGACAAAGCAGTCGATAGTGGCGACTACAACGGCGCCAGTGGTGGTGAGTGATGTCAGACACAAGGCCGTCATGGTGGTGCCGGTCCTGTGGGCGGGGGTGGGTCGGAGACTCACCGGTGGCGAGCTAAAGTGGCGGCAATGCTAGGGCTGGAAAACTCCGAAAAGGCTAGAAAATCTCTGAAAATAGATGAGTGAAAGCTAGGTTGATGCGGATGACTCATGTAACACCTCAATTTCTGTTCACTTAATAACCGAATCAGAAATGTTGCAATCGAATCGAGTCATGTTTAAAGTTGTCATTCGATATGACTGGATCGATAAAAAAGAACAAAACAACCTTCTTGGTGTCATGAGAATGAAAGACATTATTAAATACAGATCAAAGCACATCAAACATAAATAAAAGTAAGAAAGTAAAGTAATTGCGCTGAGTTCAAGTGTGTGCAGCATTTATCTATCCTCCCACCAACGTCGACTCAAGATTACAAGACCTACATATATTATATGAAAAATGCTAGTAACGAATGTTACCGGTCCGAAAAATAACTAATACAAACTGGCAAATTGGAATTTCATTAACCACAAAAACTTATGAAACTTCAAGATTGCCTCACATTGGGCGGTAAGAAATATACTTAAGCAAGTGCCGGCTCGCATGCACGGCTCATAATCATATTCATACATACAACATTTACGCCCTCACCTCTTCTATATCACCCGCCACAGTACTCGAGTGGTAAAAAGAACAGTTAAGTTAGTGCCACAAATTCCAGAATTGTGATGTATCATGCAGAACCCGCATACATCATACTACCTCAGGGCCTGAAGGAGTACTTGTACGATTCATACATATCTTCATACTGCTCACTCTCTTATTCGTGAAATCCGTAAAAATGCATGTACTTATATAATAGGCTAAGGGAAGAGGCTGGTATCATATATTTCTGGAGCTTAAGTTCAAAAACAAACAAGGGATCTCATACTTGTAGTTTTATTAAACATGTATAAAACACACCTAAATGGCCCGACATCGGAGGGATTCGATAAAACACTGCCGATGTCATCCTACGTATAAAACACAATTAAACTTGGCACGCAAGGAGTCAAGCAGAGAAGGTGAGTCTTACAGACCTGTGATCTAAGCTCAAAGCGTATCTTCACATCTACGACGAGCTCGAACTCGAAAACATAAATCGGAACCCGCTACTAAGTAAAATACTAAAACCTCTATGTAATGCATGTTTGTGGTGTGTGCTCATATCATCAATACATCCTAATAAAGAAAATATTACTCACAAAGCTACCACTAAACACCTGGCACGTAGATTGAGACAAAATAAATAAATAAATAAATAAATACACACATAGATAAATGGATAAATAATAAATACATGAACATAAATAATATTCTAATTATAAAATAATAATATAATTATATTATATAAATACACAGGAAAACATGAGTAAATATCAACATATACTCGTGTTACTAAACATATAAATAAGTAAATATATACATATAATAATAATTCAATAAATAAACAAATAAATAGTTAATACTTAATAATCATGAATATTAATAATATCATAGTCCTACAATGCAAGCATATATAATTAAATACAAATAAATAATAACATATACATAATGGACAAATAAATAAATAAATATATACGATTTCGTACACATAATAAGACTAATATACATGAGTAAATATGATGTTAATAATAACAAATAATCATATAAACATTCATCATATATGCTAAACATATAAATATAAATGAATAAATAAATAAATAAAAATTATCATAATATCCAATCATGCTAAATCATTTGAATATGCATCTAAATTAATATAAAAGTTCTCGAATTACCGAAAATGGTACAAGAACGAACAAAAATGGTCTCGAAATGAACCGAACACGACCGAACCAAACTGAACTGGATGGGCTGAACCAACTGCTGGGCTGGGTCAGCTAGGCTGATGGAAAGGACATGGACATAGGCTGGTGGACTCGAGCATGACCAGGCAAACACGACGTGGGCTGGCAGATGCAAACGTGGGCTGGCAGACGTGACCAGTAAACCAGCCGCACAAGGGTGGCAGTGCCCATTGCCGGAAAATACCTACAGCATTGCAGTTGGGGTTGCCATCCGTCGTGATGGACAGGGGGCTCCAAGGCAAAGCTGCTGATGGTAACAATCGACAGAGTCCAGCCACTGGCCAGCCAGAAAATAGCAAGAGAGGCGTCGGATCTCCGCCGGGTACAGTGACGTTGCCAGCGACGTTCTCGGCCGAGGGTGTGGTCATGGGTGGTCTCAAAATGTCAGCCTCAACAAGATAAACCTCTATGGGCTGACGGTCGGCAGTGTTCAACTGGTGGCTGGCCAGAAAACAG
The DNA here is from genome assembly GCA_032619315.1 of Piper longum. Classification (NCBI taxonomy): domain Eukaryota; kingdom Viridiplantae; phylum Streptophyta; class Magnoliopsida; order Piperales; family Piperaceae; genus Piper; species Piper longum. The sequence goes on from JAVDBV010002278.1 coordinate 5,671, forward strand.
CTAAAAATAGCCCAACATGCTACCGTCCAAGTGCGCGTTGCCAGAGATCGATGTTGGAGCCAGCCCAAAATTGTAGATCTCAGTAAGGGAAGCTGTCAGGGTGGTCAGCTTCGCCGGAGGAAGTTTGCCAGCATAGAAAAATTGCCCAAATGGGTGGCAGTGGTAGCAAAAACTGATAGTAATAATGTCGTCACTGGCAACGACTGCGGCGGTGCCGGTGGCGATAATAAGTATGGACTGATAGCTGGTTGCGAGGCAGTCATGGTCGTACCGATACGGTGGCCGGGGGTGAGGCGGAAACTCACCGTGGCAAGCCGAAGTGGTGACGGTGCTAAAGAGTGTAAGTCTAAAAATCAATGGAAATTTGTAAAATATAAATGGGAGAAAAGTAGGGTTGATGTGGACAGCTCATAGTCTAATTCGATAACTCGTAGTCTAATTCGACCCACCTATGGGTATATGCAATATACATACGGACGAAAAGCTCGACTCGAGACCGTCTAATGTCGAAACTGACTCGAGTCCTAAAATTGACTTTATATGTAGGAATCTAGGCAAGAAGGGTAAATAAGGCTCGAAACTCTAAACGCAATCGATCTGGGCCCATGGGGCACAATCCGATGGTCTGAAATCTTTATGATGCATGCAATTAGATACCTTGGCAATCCACAACGGATGCTAAACGCTGGAATGGCCTAGATCTAGGCCTAAAATCCTAGCTAACTTATAAAAATCATATGTATACCTAGTGTATCAGCTGATAACTCTTGCTCTATTGTATCATAACTGAAACTATTATATGTGTGTTGGGCATACTCATCCTTCATAACATGCTCATATTACCATTTGGGCCTCACACTCCTATTCTTAAAATTATTTTGGCTTGAGTTCGCTTGAACCGACTCGAGCCTGGTCTGAATTGGACAAACTATAAGCGGATAAAACTCTTACCCCAAATAGGGGTTTTACAACTCAAATCTTGCCACGTGTGGGCCTAGTGAGGCTCACATATGGGTATATTTAATAATATATATATATATATACGGAAAGTTCGGATCGAAACCATCTAAAGTCAAAACTAACTTGAATCCTAAAAGTGACGTTATAAGTAGGAATAAAGGTAATAAAACTAAATGGGCTTCAAACCGTGAACTAAATTTGGTGAAAATCTGTGACTCAAATTAAGATGGGCCCACAGGGGCAATCTGGTGATCCGAAATTCCCTATTATTCATGCAAATTAAATACCCTAAAATCCTAAACGGATACTAAATGTTGCAACGACCTGGATCCAGGCTTAAAATCCTGGCTAACATATAAAAATATTTTGTATGCCTCACATATACACTAATAACTCATGCTCTGTTGTAGTATAGTTGAAGCTATCATTTGCGTGTCGACCATACTCAGCCTCCGTAACATTTTCATATGGCTATCTGGGCCCCATACTAATGGCCATAAAAATAGTCTAACTCAAACTCCTTAAAATCGACTTGAGACTAGCCCAAACTGGGCAAAACTACAAGCGGGTAAATCCTTGACCCGTAGATGGGTTTTACAAATTAGACACCCTGAAAATCCCAAACAGATACTAAACGATGTGATGACCTATATCTAACTAAATGACTAACACATATAAAAAAATTTGTATACCCCGTGTATACACTAATGACTCATGCTCTATTATAGCATGACTGAAGCTATCATCTACATGTCAGACATACATAGCCTCTATAGCATGCTCATACAACCATTGTTTCCTCATATTCATGTTTTAAAAATTGGTCTGGCTCGAACTGACTCGAGACTGGCCCAAACTAAGCAAAACTATGAGCGGGTAAAACCCTAACCCGATGTTGGGGTTTCACAAACTCCATGTTTGGGAATTCATCTTTAGCAACTTATATTTTTATGCAATTGATTTGTTTTCTTTGTATTTATTTATTTTTGTGTTGTTGCATATTTTGGTTTGGTTGTCTTCCTTCTAAGATGCTAGAAGTTTTAGATCTTAGGGGGTTTTTTGTGGGTGTAGCCTTCCATGTAATTGAGATAAGATGTAACAAATTTGTTATTATATAACATTTCAGCTTGGTGATTGGAGGGGATATATTAGGGTTCCCCTATCTGCAATAGCATGCATGTCGGTGTAGTTTCCTTTTGTGAACTTCTGCTCTTTTTGTGGTAATCTATTCCCTTCTTGTTTTATTTTTATATGAACTGTTCAGTTCATATGCCAATTTATTATGTAGTTATTTATGTTTTGTGGGCTGGTAACTTGTTACTCACATTTTTATTTTCACATATTATGTAGCTAGTGTGCCTTGTGTGTTGGTGGATACTAAGGGAAGCTTGAATATGCATGTACTTGGTCGAGTTGTTGTTTATATCTTTTGAGTTTTTCATGCATTTGTTTTACTATTACTCTTATATACTCGGCAGCAATCTATGGACCTTGTAACACCATGATTTCAGTTCACCTAAAAATCGAATAAAAAATGTTACGATCGAGTCGAGTCATGTCTAAAGCTGCTAATCAGTAAAACTCGATCAATAAAACAGATCGAAACAACCCGCTTGGCATCTCAAAAATGGAAGATATTACTAAATAGTCGTGAAAAATCATTAACTAGAAATAAAAGTATGAAAGAAAATAATTACGTTAAGCTCAAGTGTGTAGTGTTGATCTGTCTACCCACCAAAGCCGACTTAGGAACACAAGACCTACATATATAATATAAATAAAACGTCAGTACCAGATGTCACTCATCTAGAAAATAACTAAATATTAAACTTTCAAATGAGAGATGACTCTCATTTAGAAGAAAACTATTATAAGCTTACTTCGACTAAACTCTCCACAAGGGTGTCCACGGAGGAACCTCCAAGTTGCAGACCCATTATCATCTTGAACAGACTAGTCTATTGATGCCTCTGTCGACATTTTCTCATGTTTTTCCCTCATCCCTTGGGACTATAATTATATCATAAGCCCTCTCATTTCCTCTACATATCTCATTACCCTTAACACGAAGGTCGAGTATTCTCAGGCAGTCATTACCCATTAAACCACATGTCTGAACGTGTACTATACTAAATAGTACCCATAAACCTCCATGCTTCTCCAGGTGTAAAGAACTCAAAACACGGAGTTATTAGGATCCTTCGACAATGGAACAACTCTCTCACTAATTAAGAGCCCGTTGTGATAGGGACATGCTCCCGCTCATGGTCCATGTGAGTCGATTTCATCATCTCTCGTCTCACTCACAACTCAATACCAGGACCAACATTGTGAAACCCACTCCTATGTAAAATATTGACAACTATATATGATGCATAATTGTGGTGTGTGCTCACATCGTCAAGAACATCATAATTAAAAATAATGCTAAACAAACCTACAACTAAACATCAAACACACAATTCAAGTAAATATCATCTATTGGATAAATACATAGATAGATAATCAATAAATACATGAAAATAAATAGATAAATAATAATATAATTATACAAGATAAACACATGGCTAACAAGAGTAAATATCAACATATCCTTCTATTAGTAACCATATAAATAATAAAAAATAATTTGAGTAATAAATTAATAAATATACAAATAGTTAATATTAATTAATCATGAATAATAATAGTAAACTATTTAATACAAGAATACATAATTAAACACAAATAAATAATAACATACACACAACAAACAAATAGATAAATAAAAAAAAGAAAATTTAGTAAACATGAATAACTTTAATATTAAAAGTAAACATATCTTTAATAATGTTAAACAATAACAGAAGCATTCATTATATACAACAAAAAAATAAATAAAAATAAATAAATAATAATGAATAAATAAATAAAACACTCATAACATCAAAATGTGCTAAATAAGGTTAATATGCATATAAACTAATTTATAGGTTCTCAAATTATCGAAATAGGTCAAAAAATAGCCAAAAAGGGGCTCAAATAGCGTGTCGAGTCAACTGGGCTAAACCAGGTTAATTGACTGAACCAAACCAAGTTGGCCGAGTTAACTCAGTTTGGGTTAGCTAGAAAGGCGGGGTGGGTTGGCTAGGCAGACACGGGCTTCGATACGAACAAGCCAATGGGGTGGGGGGCTGGTGAAAAGGACTCGCACTAGTAGACGCAAACGCGGACAGGCGGTGCCCATCGCAATAAAATGCCAACAGTGGCACGATGAAGGTTGCCACCGGTCACAATCGACAGAGGGGTGGACAAGGCAGTGACGACCAACGATGTTCGGCTTTGGTTGGCCGGAAAATGGCTGGAAAGTGTCAAAATAGCTGTCGGGTGTAGCAATGTCCCTGGCGGTGATCGCGGTCATGGCGGTGATCATGGGTGATCTCAAGATGAAGACCTCATCTACGGGAAGCCATTTGGGTAGTCTGATTAGTCAGACGTGGCCGACCAGCATTAAACAATTGCTCGAACGGCGGCGATAGTGGTGGAAATAGCTAAGAAAATAACCCTACTCGTGGCTACTACAATGGCGCCAATGCTAGAGCTGGACCCAGATTGACTGCAAAGCGGTCACAATGGTGCCAGTCTAATGACTGGAGGTGCACCAGAGACTGATTGGCAGCCACCCAAATTGGTGGTGGCACTATAGTGAAAAGCATAAAAATTCATGGGAAAATCTCTGAAAATAACTAAATGAAGCTAGGGTTGATGTGGATGGCTTTGATCTTTCCACATGTCTATAGTGGGGCCCACTAATAGGTATATGCAATATATATATATATATATATTGCATATACCT
>JAVDBV010002282.1:0-11575 GCA_032619315.1 Piper longum
AGATTAGCGAACGGTTCGGTCGCCGGTGACACTTCCGGGTCGGTTCGCGGGTGAACCGAAGCGGGGTGTTACAATACTTGGAGAATTTCAATGTTATCTCATGTAGATATTGTTTAACATTTCCATCAAAATTTGTCTTGATGAAGACAATTTCAATATGTTGTGAGCTCTCTAAGTAGTTGGTGTCAATCATAATAAAATATTCTTTTAACTTGTTATGTAGATATCCAACTCTTTTTGTCTTTAAGTTTCTGTCATGTAGTTCAATTAACAAGTGTTAGTTCAATAAACAATGCAAAATGATATGTCATGTCATGGAATATTTATGATTATGTCATGCAATTTATGGTAAATAAGGATTGGTAATCTTATGTGATTTAGTTATTCTCATAAATTAATCATTATAATTTCAAGTTAATTAGATAACTATACTCTAAGTATAACTACCCAACCCAAAGTATAAATTAATATGTCTAAGTCATTCTTTTAAAAGCAATTAAGTAAGTTAAAAATCTATACTATTCTCACTAATAAACTAGATCTTACCCCGTAGTTATTAGGTGTAGGACTAACTTAAGGGATCTTACAATCAACCCATTTTAAGAAATTTTGTCCTCAAAATCCCTACACTTGGCAAGTATTAACCCACCATAAAAAATTTTGTCCTCAAAATCCTACACTTGACCAATCACTAGCCTCAACTCATGTCCTTCTTTGGCATATGACTAATAGCCTAACTAACATCTTTAGTATCACCTAACATCTAATATGGAACTAGATTACTCTGATAATATATGTAACCACTGATCCCAAAGTGTAAATAAACAAACCTACTTCATTTTTTCAAAAGTGGTTAACCGAAATTAAAGATATATAAATCATTCTCAATAATAAACTAGATCTTAGTAAGTATTTAATATGAGACTAAGTTGAGAGATTTTACACTTCTCGTAGACATATACCCATTACACATATTAACTTTTCCCCTAAATCATTTCAATAAGAAAATCATTATAAATGAAATAATTACATAAATATGTCTAGCTATCCACCATGAACATGAATCTTTTAAAACTTATTACCAATGAATTTAAAATGATAATAATCAAAACATGAACCTAACAATAATGCTTCCTTCCTATGATATGAATTTGTTTGATAATATGATCCTTTTAGTGTTCTGATATTTATAATGCATATCTTTTGGGTTAACTTTTGTTGATCACCTATATATTGTGGTTGTTAACCTTTGTTGCTAGACTTATTTTACAAACAAATACACTGTTTGCCTTAAAAAAGAAAAAAGATATACAAGTTGTTAGATCTTGGGGTATCCATGTTTGTGTGTTAGGTATTGATTCATTGAATGTGGATGATTAAACAAATGCTTGTGAATATTAATGTTCATGTATGTTAGATGTTGATCCATTAGATATCTATGTTCATATGTATTGGATATTGATCCGTTGAATATACTTAATTAAATATATATTTATGAACAATCTGTATATATTATACGAATATGTGATGGACATAAGTGATGTAATTATATATATATAAGGGTATGAGAATTTGATCCTCTTTAATTTTCACCCACTTTTTTTCCCTTTGGAGAAAAGTTTATATCTCCCTTAGTTAGGGATCAATTTGGATATCTAATATATATCCGATCGTAATAGTTTTAGATCAGATTTAGGTTCGGACTTTTTGGATATAATAAATCCGGAAATATTCAAATCAAACATGAATTTGGGGGTGAATAGGTGATATTTTATAAAATTGTATCTTAAATTTTTTTAATAATATTTTATTATTATTTTATTCTCTATTTGATATTAAAATTTATATAATTTATATTAATTTAGTCAATCGGATTGAATTCAAATTAGATATGATTTTGTAGATTCGAATAAGATATAGATATAGTATATGAAATGAATGTAATCTTCTGATTTTGGTCGAATTTGGGATCGAATTTTTGAACAATCGGATATGGCCATCTCAGATCTATGTCACTGATTGAGCTACTAAGCTATATCACCTCCATTAGAAAAAAGTGTGAGAAATAGGAGGTCCTCGCATGTCTAATTTTTAAGTAAATGTGATAAATATAAAGATAATTTTGGTTAACTATTTTGTGGTTATAGTATTTTTCAATGTATAAAAAAGTACGGACAAATTTCTTGTTTGAAGAATGAGAGATAACTAAAAACAGAGAGCGGAGAATCAGTTCCTCCGTAAGCCAGTCTTTTCGAGTGCGAAAGGCTCAATCTGTGAAATTTGAGAACCTTCGTTGATCTGCAAGGTAATGCCGGATAATTTATTTATTTTAGCAGTAACAGAGGTACGCTTTTCGTAATTTATTAACATTTATTAGTTATTCACAGATTTAGAAGCACGCAACTCAGTAAGCTAACATGAAATGAACAATAATAAAATTTAAAAGTATGCAAAAGCAGCAGGTCATTGTCTATACGACCAACCACAACGGAAAGTTTGGCTTTTAATTTTCACCATTAACTTAAGTAGCCGGTACTGCTTATGGGTGTAATAGAGACAAGTGTAACCAAATATCACTCTATCCATGCTTGTTTTAATTGTTTCCAATTTAGGTCCAGCTTTTGTGGCTCTATATAAACTCTATATTTAAAGTTACGTCTTCAACGTATTTACCTCACAAGTAGAAGTAATGTTCTATTTTTTAAAAAATATCTTTACTAGGACAAAAAAAATTTATAATTCAATCATCAATAAATATAAACAATTAATTATTAGATATTAACCATATAAATTGAGCTGCGTCGAACATTTTGTCGCACTTGAATGCTTCAAATTCAGTTTCATACTTAGCAACCAAGTTTAGTATTACTTTGCTCAAGTTTTATTTATAGTTTATCAAATTACTAATTTCAAATTAATAATTTATTTGTTGGGTTTATCTTATATCATTCGTAGAAAGTATTGGTGTCTTGTATATATCATAATGAGAAAGCCTTATTCATTAAATTAATTTTTGGATTAAGAGATGCCTGTGATACTTATTGCAAGTCGCTTTTTAAGAACTGAAAGGGTTTAACAGTGGTACCAGAGCCGAGGGGTACCTAACGCCTAGGGGTACATAACAAGTGGTATTAGAGCGAGATTATGATCTATGGGTTTCACCTATCAGAGCGAGATTATGATTTATGGATTCCACCTGATGATTCAAGAGGAGTTTACTAATTATCGAAGTTTCATTTATGACATGAGAGGAGTTTGCCAATTATCAAAGTTTCCTTTACGAAATTTTATTTATAGGTTCCACCTGCTGATTTAAGGGGAGTTTGTCAGATGGGTACTGTCTGATGAAAAGTGAGATTGATATATGATAATGATTTCGAGATCGTCTGTGTGAATGAGAGTTGTTGAGTTTATCTCACATCGGTTGTAGAAAGCATTGGTGTATTATATATACGTTAATGAGAAAGTCTTATTCTTTAAATTATTTTTTTAATTAAGAAAGACATGTGACACCTATTATAAATTACCTTTTGGAGAGCCTTTTGTAGTACCAGAGCCCAAAGATACCTAACATTATTCAACTCAAAAAATAACAAGTACAATTGTCAAGTCGTTCCACTCTTTTGCTAAGTTAACTTGGTTCAATTGCACTCCTATATATTGCCTATCACGATATGCTTTTTTATTGCAATTTTTGTGTATTTAGATTGCAATTGCATGTATTATTCTAGCAAAGACACCTTTTTCTTTTTTTGGAGAAGAGATAAAGCAATCTTTTTTCTTGTAGACTTAAAATATAACCGTAAAGAATTCTTCCATGAACTTTACAGGGTATAACGCATATAAGAGCTTTCATTAGGCTCAATATTTTCGCTCGTCATTTGTCGATTATGATTCATGGTTGGTTGGCAACAGCAAGCCAACCAAAATGACGTTTGGACACTGATCCATCAACCAAGAATGTTAACCAACAACCGAGCAAAAAACAATGGGTTGACGATTGGATGAGCCATCACAATTAGCCGCCAAAACACGTTGAATTTGACCACAACCATCGAACTTGCGCACCATTTAGAAAGCGACCATCTTTTTCTATCCAAGTCCAGGGCATAAGCTACGCCCACCAAGCACTTAGGTTGTCTTTGTGAGGATTATAATTTGCAAAACCTCACAGACAAGTCAACCATTTCTCTCCCTCGCATTTGGCACTCGCCTGTACTTGTACTTAGTAAACTAATGCATCTACTCCTGAACAAGCCATTTGACTTTACGCTACCGTCCACAAAAAATGGCTCCCTCTTATTCTCTCTTTTTGCATTACTTGGTTGTATGTCAGGCGTCAGGTGGGCTATTGAGCTGGTTTACTTTGGACTGCAGATTTAGTAATGGATATATGTAGAATTTTATATAACCATCACTTTATGAATGCTCTTTTCAGAGCCATTCCACTTTCTTGGTTGGTCAGATCGTTCTCTCCTCTTCTTGGCTTCGCTGTCTCATCGGTTTGAATGGAGGAGAAGATGGAGGGATTGCCTCAAGGTTACAGGCCGAACGTAGGAATATGCTTGATCAATTCTCAGTGTCAGGTAACTTGGCAGTTTGGATATGAGTTTTTCAATCTCTCGTCTGATGAGAACCCAATTATTTTTTATCTTGCAGGTTTTTTTCTTTTTCTGGTTATTCGCTTTAAGTGGTATTTTTTTTTAGTTTTTCATGCTGTTTAGCAAATTCATTGAACCTGCAAGTTGAAGGATTGATCCATGTATGCAGAGTACGAATTATGATCTATTGGTTTGCATACTACTAGCTCTACTTCTTTTCCTGATAAGTATGGCATGTAAAAATTAAAAATATACAAGAGGTAATAAGGTTGAGTTGTAGAAGATAAGAGTAGCCTCAACTAGAAGGTGCTTTCCCAAGTTGATCTATGAAGGCAAAGACTAGCTGATAATATTTATATGAAGAGATAAAATCAGGACGTAGGAATTATGTTAACATTTTAGATCACCGTATATTTTTCATGTTCTGGTGCATGTGACAGAAATTTTGATTGAAAACTTAACTAATATTCTGGTGCCTCTCCTAAAGTTTTTTCATGTTCTTGTGTACGTGACAGAAATTTTGATTGAAAACTTAACCAATATTCTGGTGCCTCCCCTAAAGTTTTATCATGTCGCAGGTTTTTGTTGTTTCAAGGCTGAATGTTCCTGGAGCGTGGCAGATGCTTCAGGTAATGCTCCTGATTTTTTTTTCCGAGCTGTGAGATGAACAATAGCAGCTTTGGAAGCTTTTTTGCATGCTGAGATCACAACCTACTCATGAAATAAAAAATTTCAAAAAGAATATTTTTCGGTTGGTGATCACTGATTCTCCATGACTTTGATTCATAGAACAAACAATTTCATTGCTGCTATACAATTAAATAGGAGTATATTTGCTTCTACATCTGAAATTTATACACTTACAATAGAGTTTTCTTATAAATGAAAGGTAAATATGCAGCTTCCATTGAAGGTTTATTATGTTAGAACAGAAACTCTCAGCTCTGGGTTAGCTAAGCTAACGATGCTATTCTCGATCACAGAATTATAAGATTCATTTACGTCTCTGAGGGCGGTAAGCAATTGGACAAGTAACCTTATTGTTAAATTGCATTTGCTATTGGCTAAATTTAGAGCCTCTATGTGTCATTTACCTCAAGCCTTTAGGTACAACTTACCATCAGTGTCTTCACCTAACCTGCAGGGTTACTTTTAGCAGTTTCCCCAATCTGTTATCTTCTTCAGTCTTGCACTATCAAACTACAGACCTGTTTATTTTGTATTCCCTATCATATATATAGAAGTTGATCTGCAGGCTGATGTTGGGCATCAGAAAACAATGTCACAAAACAGACAAATTCTTTATCCTATTTGCTTGATTCTGTGGTCTCTTCAAGTATAATGAATTTAGAACCATTATAAACATTCAGTCATATTGATGCAATTGAGCATGTACACTTAAACATTGCTAATTCAAGTATTTCATTTAAAACATGAAGATATAAACATAAGCTACCGATTGCCAAACAATTTTTCACTTTACGCAGGGAGAAGTTGATGACGGAGAGGAACCGAAATCAGCAGCTTTCAGAATTCTAAGTGAAAAAACAGGGATTGTATCAGCAGACATTATTGCAGAGGTATGATGTAATTTTAACACATTGATTCATCTGAAATGGAATTCAAAATGATTAGAAGTGGTCTATTATTCTAAAAGTTATTCGCCTTTATTTATGAAGTTATCTACTATTCAATGTTAAAGGTAGTTAGTGCCAATGCCATCCATCTTTTCATTTCATGTGATCAGGTTCCTTACTGGGTCACTTACGACTTCCCTCCTGCTGTAAAAGCAAAAGTAAATCGCCTGTGGGGAGGAGAATGGCATGGCCAGGCACAGAAATGGTGAGGTGTACTTTTTCCATGAATGAAATAAATCTTAATGAAGAAAATCTTTAGCAACTCCCTTTCTTAAAAGTTCAAATTTTTAAGACAATATATTTAGGGTTTAAAATCCATTGGCGATATATGTTCAGAGAAACATTAATTTTTCTTCTATTATGTTCGATGAACTATTTGCCCCATATTTGTTTATATGTTAAGCCTTTAAAATTTACTAAGAGAGTACTGAAGTAGATATTTAGCGGTACCTTTTCTAACAACCTAAGCTCTAAAGACAAGTTATTAAACCATCTAAAATTGATCCTATTGTGTCATTCTACACATTTGTACATAATACTTGCTGTTAAATACAAATATGCATTTCTTTTGTTTGTGCAAATCTTAAAAAAAAAAAAATTAAGTGTTCCCCGTCAAATTTGCATCATCTATGAACCCTAGCTGAAGGTCTCCAAGCTTTTTTCAAATAAATCTACAAACTGTGATAAGGATTATGAGACCAATGACATATGCTTTGCTTCTGCCTTCGTAAAAAATTAGGGGTGCCAATTACCAATTGGATACTGTAAATCACTTGTAATTTAATAAATAAATTTGCTTTTCACGTTCGTTTTAGGTATACTTATCTTTTTACACTTTGATCGTCTCTTATGCATTTCAACCGCTTGGTCAGCGTAATATAACAATTCGCGAGAGGACAGTAAACAATAACATACCTTTGCTTTTCCAATAGTTATTTTGTAACAGATGCTTGAAGTGACAGGTGAATGATTCACATTCTGGTACAGAATTTTGTTTCAGGAAGGTCTTCGGTCTTCTGTCTTCCATGTGCTGACACTTTTGATATTTCACCAACAGGTTTCTCATCAGAATCACAAGTGACGACAGCGAGATCAAGTTGGCCACTGCTAGCATAGGCACTGAATTCTTCGACTGGAAATGGACACCTCAAAACGAAGTCACAGAGCAGGTATTGTTAGATCATAATTACACTGTCGGAAGAAAAAAAAATTACAGTAGGACCAAAATGTTATTTATGACTACAAAATACTATGACATGTATAAATCATACCTCTCAAGACATAAAAACTCACTCTAAGAGTTCCTTACTCACATTTTCCATCCTAAGCTTTGTAACAAGACCTACAGACGTTCACAACTCTTTGATGCAGGCTGTAGACTACAAACGACCAGCATATGAGGCGGTCATTAGAATCTTCACCCCTCATTTCAATAGTAAGTGATGAACTTTCTGTAACATAAAATGCTAAATTGGGAGTGAAGCTGGGATGGATGGATGAGCCTGAGTTCACATCTCTAGCCATTAAATATTGTTGGCTAGTTCTGTGCACCATTGGCTGTTTCTCTCTTAGTTGTAAAGACATAACTTCGGTATGATGTGTAGACTTCTACCTGCAGCTGAGCTACAATAAAGATGGTCATGTGTTCATTATCAATTTCAAAATTTTTCTTTTTGATGGATGGTTTACTTGAGGAGAATTATACAAAGGGAGTAATCATAGATGGAAGAGGAGAAATTTAGCTGAATCAAAAATTGGGGAATTAACTAAGGATAAAAATCAATTCAATTCATGAAAACGTGTTTTCATTGATATTGCAGGTACTATTTATAATGTTACTAGTGACCTAATAAAAAAAAATTCCTAAAAAATCATGAAGGGAGTATCTAAATGTGCAATAAATTCTAGAAGGCATGTTGTTCCTAATATTAATATGCCTTCTCATAAAAAAAAATCAAATGAAGTATATTCTTAATGTGATCCCGCCCATGAATTGAAACCAAACCCCATCTATAAATTAGTTTTCACGAGGATGAAATCAACTGTAAATCTTACTGTGTTAGACTTGATTGGGAAACCACAATTACATTGTAGAGTGATAGTCATCACTCAACAGGGTAATGAAAAAAATTTTGAAGGCTTGTATATTACCACCTTCCAACCTTATAAGCTGTAAGTAGATTTGATGACAATGAGCTGTAAGGCTCGACTGTAAAACCCAAATTTTATGGATGAATGATCAATTAAAATTTTTTCCATGTGTTACAACAGTACCTTGCCTTATCAGCACCGATAGGGTGTCTACGGCTGCGGCATCCTTTTTGTCTGTGCCCGCAAAATTATCATGGACACCGTCCATGTCGTGTCCACAATTTTTTTTGTGGACACCGCCATGTTTGCCCTCAAATTTTTTTTCATACACAGACGAACATGAACACAAATACAAACATCATATAAACTAATATAAACCATAAAATTAACATAAATTAACAAAAATTCAAAATCAAAAAATAAATATAAAGAGATGTATTCTACTAAAATAAAAGTTTAAAAATTTTGTTTTAAATGAATATAATTTGCATAATTTTTACTTTTTTTATGATAAGTCAAAGATACACCTCTTATCTTTCATTATACTCACGTAAAATTTCTAAATCAAGTAGTATATTCTTAATTATATAAAAATTTAATATTTAAAAATACAACTTACTCAAAGTGAAATGTAATGGGCATGAATTATCTTTGTCGGGTGCTGAATTCGAGTCTCAAGCTGCACAACAAAATCCTATCCATCGCCGATTGTCGATGACGTGATGTATAATTAACTCCGAATTAATTACTTAAAAGTGATGATTATTAATACAACATACTAGGATTGATGAATTGATGTGTTAGATACTTTTATTGTAAATAAAAATATGAATTTCTTGGTTAAAGTGTATTAAAACGAATGCTAAGGAATTAATTAGATAAACTAAGTAATTATTGTAATCTAATGCAACGTAGGGTTAGAAATCTTATATGGACTGATGTATGATTAATGTGAGTGTGTCTTGATGTGTGTATTATAAGATGTGTGAATACATTATAAGCGGGTGTTAGCTTTTAGTTTGATGTATACGTACAAACTAAGAGCTCGCCACCTAGGTGCATGGACACAATTGGAGCTTCTGCCATGTCTAGTTTGACATCTATACTCTGTTGTATTTTGTTTTAACAAGTAAGAATGTGTTGAGTGGTGGATTTATTATATCCCACTCCACACGAGCCATCTAGTCATATGAGATTTCCGAATTAATAACCTTCGAGGATGAGATCCATCGAATTTATTTTCGAAAACTCAAATCCAATTTAGTATGCCTTCGGGCCTATTATATTGAAATCCATACTCAGGCCTATGTATATATAATTTTTCGCATTTTTAGTAAGATGTAAGACAAGGGAAAACTGACGGCCGCGTCTTAAGATGGGGGTGTGTTCGTTAAAGTGGGCTCTAAAATTAGTGAGCATCTGTTCCATTCTCGAGAGATCATGATAACTCTACTTTTGACTTCCTCAAACCCGGAAAAGTGTGGAGGTTTACACATACTTCTATGTAGCGTACGTTTTGACTTATAATTTTAAAGGGTACTAAAGGTACATGCCTGAGAGTACTCGGCGTTTATACTCAGCATTAGGAGTGTTGTAGAGGATGTAGAGGGCTGAAAGGAAACAGAGTGATTTTTCCATGCAAGGGATAGTTTAAAGTGACCAATGAATGAGGATGAAATAGAACGGGGATGCTATCGCACGAGGTCCACGACTCCTAGTTATTGCTCTTATGAGAGTTTTATGAGGAAAAGTAATGATATTTTCATCCAGGCCAGCTCTCATGTGTCAGTTTGTTATTAGTTATTTTTGAAGCAGTAACACTCGTTACTAATGTCTGTTTATTATTGATATAGGTGAAAATTACGAGAAAGTTGCATTATCGGAACTACTTAGGAATAGCACTAAGATTGCGCACACATGTACCTGCCAAGTGTAATTGGTGATAAGGATGTGTGTAATTCGAATGATATATAGTGAACTCCAATAAATATTTTGCATGTGAATGAAAATGAAAAATAGAAAATAAAGAGGTGAACAATGGAGTTTAGACTCAGATCATATGATGAAAAAAATAAGAATAAATGAAAATGGGACGAAAATGTTGTGTTTGAACTATGTTTTTGATATTTATTGTTATAAATATATACTGATTGTTGTTAAGAGGGTAACCTTTATTACATTTTTAGGGGAGACTCTACTTATTTTATTTTAAAAATAGATATTTCTTTTAAACTTTTCATTTATCTGGTTTGTTTGTATACTTGTTTATATATCATAGTAAGCATGTAGAATCACGTTAGAACCTAATCATCTCATCCATATTTTGCATGTTGTATCACCATCTTGAGCCGCTGAGGGTAGATCTGGGTTGGCTTAACCGAATCAAATAGATTAGCGAACGGTTTGATAGCCGATAATATTTCTAGGTTGGTTTACAGGGGTGTTAGACACCTAATATTTATAATAAAAGTTATATGTGTTTATAATTTGGGCAATCACAATGCACAAAATGACAATTCTTTGATCTATGTAAAACAAATGAATATTGTTCATTTTTTTGAAAAATAATATTAGACAAGAATAAATTATTTTAATTTTGAATTTAACATGTTGTAGGTGTGTCTGTAGACACTTGCAGATCCGCAAGTGTCCATATTTTTTATGGATATTATTTTAATGTCTACAAAAAGTGTCCCACATTAGTGCTGATGGTTTGTATTTTGCAGTGTTGGTGAAATCGGCTGATTGCCGATTTAAATCGGATCGCTCCCGATCCGATCTGATTTAGGCTTCAAATAGGTGGGCATCGAATCGGGCTCAAAATCGACCAATTTACCCTGATTTCGACCGATTCAAAACTGATTCGGAATCGGGGTAAATCGGAGAAAAATCAGCTTTGTAGTTAAATGACTAAAACACCCTATCTATGATATTAAATAAATTATTTAATTATGGGTTTATTTAGAATGTAAATTTTAAAATCTTACCCCGATCGGGTCTCCACCCCTTCGCTGCTGTGATTCCTCCCTTCGCCCATCGATTGTTGCCGACCTCACCTCTGACCTCAACTCCAACCTCGCTTCCGACCTCGCCTCTGTGGCCGGGGGAGGACGAGGCGGCGAGGGTGATCAGCAAGGGCGAACGGCGGGCCAATTGAGGTGTAGCAAGGGCGAGCGGCGGGCCGATTGGGGCGTGGCGAGGGCGAATGGCGGATCGGGCGTGGCGACGGCGTGAGGGGGGTGCGAG
>JAVDBV010002283.1:0-10493 GCA_032619315.1 Piper longum
CCCCCCCCCCCCCCCCCCCCCCCCCCATCCTCGCCCCACCTCCTCCCGCCGACGACGCACGTCCCAGCCTCCTCCCACCGGCGACCCACCCCGCCCACCCCGTGAGCCTACCCCGCCACCCTCATCCCATCGGCCGACCATCCCGACCCCACCTCCCCTTAGCGGTAACAACCACTACCCCCCTCCTCCGACGACTCCACCCCCGCCCCACCGGAGAGAACGGGCAATGGCAGCGGAAGGAAGATAAGGGGGGCATTTTGGTTATTATCAAGTTTTAATTCTCATTTTACCTATACATAAATAATTTATTTAATATAAACCTAAAGGTATTTTATTACATTAAGGGCATTTTGGTCATTATTACTTTTTAATTTCTATTTTACCCATACATAAATAATTTATTTAATATAAAACCAAGAATATTTTAGTACGTTAAGGACATTTTGGTCATTATCAACTTTTAATTTCTATTTTACCCATACATAAATAATTTATTTAATATAAAACAAAAAATATTTTAATAATTTACCATGAAAAACCGATTCAGCCTGATTTACCCCAATTTCGATTCCAATTTAAATCGGTCGGAATCGAGGTAAATCATCCGATTCAGGGCCGACCGATTCGGCCCCAAAATCGAATCAACAACATGCCGATCCGATTTAAATCGGCCGAAAACAACAATCAGGTAAAACCTAACCTAAAATTGAGATTCTACAATATGTCGAAAAGCGTATAAGGAAAATTTAAATACAGGCAAAAGAAAGCATGGAATGTTTACCAAATACATTTTGCCTATAACATTTTGGCATCCTCGTTAATGTGCAATTCAGATCCCCCTTGAAGCTGGTCACTTGACATGCTTCCGTTAAGACTCAATGTTTACCACACAAACATATTGAACTACCCTCAGCTAAAAGGAAAAGATAAAATTTTCACAAGGGAACGTGATTAGAAGATAACTACCTCATAAATATTTTGCCCTGAATGCTGACACAGTGACCAATTGTTAATACAAACTTCAAAACCAGTGTTCTTCTGCTCATCTTACAATCCAAGCAAGCCGTGCCGTGTCGTGACAGATCAATAAGCAAGCTACCCAAGAAAAATGTCAATTAATTAACATAATGCACGACTTCAAGGATATACTTGCTTCCCTTGGATGTATGTTGCAATGACGGTCACTGACAACTCTTCCTCAAATTCTTGCCAGGAATTAGAAGACAACACCACAAAATCAGCAAATTTCCCGGGAGATAAGGATCCCACCATGCGGTCAAGAAAGCAAGAATATGCAGCAGAGGCTGTGTAACTGCCATAACACAACCATTATTAGACAGACGGTGAGAAAAAGGATTTTTTTAGAAAATTAAACAAATTCTCTATTACAAGCGCACAAAACACATGCAACTACTTGAGACATCATGCTTAATTTTTTCAAATATTACCAAGAACAATATTTAAGGGGGGGAAAAAACACCAAATGGTTGAAGTCATTATCCCAGCTTTTTTACTCCCAAGTAATATCACCAAATTAGATGAATACAACAAGGACTTGTCCTGAACTCATATACATTAGAGCACAAATCGAACCAGTGTAAGGGAAAATATTTGGGAAACCAAATAACTATGAGTAAATATACTGAGTTCAAAACATAAATTTAACACAACATAGAAACCCTGTAAATCTACTCCAAAGTAATGAAAACAAAAAGACTTCAAACAGTTACGCTTTCAGAGCATCTTCCAGCTTCAGACGTTCAGATGGTATCCATGCCTTCTCCCAGTCAGGATGCATTCTGTTTACAGCTGTTCTCATTGACCGAAGGGGGTTAATATCAGAGACCTGAAATTAATATGTTACTTCTTGCCTCTTGAAGCTCTATTAAAATGAATTAAAACATTTAGAGAAAAGAGCTTACAGGCCAATCAGAGCCAAATGCTAATTGGGCACCACCAGATAAAAGTGATTGAAACAAATAAGATCCTCTATGAGCTCTATCTTCCCCAAGTTTTCTAGGGGCAGAGAACGCATCGTCCAGTAAGTGGTCGGGCTGTTAATGAGAGATTGTAACATTACACAATGTAAGACACTCAATTAAAGGATATGCCATTAATAGAAGAGTTTCATGCAGTCAACTACAGACCACTTTTTTAAATGCAATTTCAAGTAATGTATTATAAAACACGTCATAGAGACACTGAAATCATTAGCAATATCTATTTTTGACAAGAAGATAGCTCCCAAACCTGTACAGAAGCAACGACACCTTCCTGACCAAAACGCATTGGAGCTTTTTGTGACAAATGCTGGGCATGCTCTATCTGAAATGTGTAGCAAAAAACTTAATGTCAGTCCCAATCTAAACCAGCATATTATTATTTTACAATGTAAACCATGAGAGCAATTGTGCCAATACAACAAAAAAAAAACTTACCCTGAATCTCCTGTCCCGCATTCCTCTACTAGCATTGATGATGCTATATAAATCCAGAATTTTATCATTAGCTTTATCACCAATGGCATGAACTGCAACCTAGAGTAAACTGATCACATAGATAGGACATCCATCTATAAAAAAAAAAGTTAAAAGATCCACAGAGAAAAATTCAACCTGCAGTTTGGTGTTGTCTAGATCCAGCATCATATTCAGAAGAGCATCAGGATCTGTTACTTGTAGACCATAATTTTGGGGTTCATCCGCATACGGCTAACACAATAATGAGAATTCATCAAGCATTAGTTATTCCAGAAATTGTAGACAACAGTCCTTCTATGCACACCGAATCATCAAATGACAAATTAAAAAGAAGCTGCAGAAGAAGAAAAAAACAACCTTTGAGCCTCACATGCAATACCTCGTAAAAAAGTGCACTGTTTGATCCCAAAGATCCATCAGCAAAAGCCTTGACCCCACCAAGATAGATCCATTCGCTCAACATCTGACCCCTCCTCTGAATGAGATCCTAACGCAACAAAACATTGCAAGAAAGTTGGGTAGTTGAAGCTGGCCGAGATGTCTCAACATTCTAAACGAAGAAGCCAAATAATGGCAGAAATGGACATTTCAGGTTACCCCTTTTGAAAAATGAGATCTTAATATATGACATGATTGTTTAGAGTACTTACAGATAAACGGGACCATGTCTCCATAGGAAAAAATAGGCATACTCTGATCGTCATTTTTCCACCAGAATCAGCCCACTCGTAGACATCTGCCACGAACTGATAGGTTAGAAGGAAAAGTGTGCAGGCTTGAAAGGTCTTCCACATAAGGCATCACCCCGCTAACTAAACAATTGATAAGAAAACTTTCCATGACACAACCTGAAAGGTCTTCCCACGAAAGATCCGGAGAAACACCCAGAAAATATCTACCCATGTCAACAACGGTAGTTACACCTCGCATCAGAGCAAACTTGCTAGCTCTTTCAAGAGCGTCCCTCCTCTCCTGAACAGATATTTCTGGAATTGACGGTGAGAGAAGCTGCATTGCAGCATCAACCAGCAAGCCTGTTGGCTCTGCGCAATAGATTAAATAATAGCTTTTAACAGTTCAATGTTTATATAAAAACTGTATGGACTACAAGACGAAATCAAACATTCATATCATCTGTTTTGTTTTTAAAAAAATTGAAGCATTCTAAAAGATCTCTCGTTAAAGTTGCAGTTGGTTTTCTTCAAACGCCTTTGTCAATTGACTAAAAAGAATAAATCTAGTTCCACATTTCATGAGCACTACTGCAACACTGTGACTAAATTGAGCTATACCATTCATACGCTAAGTTATCCTAAACAAGTAGCCTACCCCCATTCTCTGCCCTCACAATCGATCCTCCAAATGGATCTGCAGTATATTTTGTGATTCCTGCCATCTTAAGGGCCACAGAATTTGCTAGCCCCATGTGGCCATCCATTCGTGACAACCAAACCTGCACTTGACTAAATATTAATCAATTTGATCTCGTAATAAAAGACATAAACCTATTTAGTTAAGTTTCTTACAGGGTTTTCGGGAGAAACAGCATCTACCCAAGAAGCATCAGGTAATTGTCCACCCCAGAGCTCATCATTCCACCCGCCACCTAATACCCAAATCCCCTTTCCCTTACCTGTCAGTTGCGTATAAAAGAAAGTGGAAAACGTAGCAAAAATATTGATGAAATTTTTAAAAATTTTAATTACTTCTAAAAGCTCAACTAAGACATGGAACCTTTCACAGCTTTTTCTACTTTGTTCAGAAATTCTTTCTTGTCTTTCACACCTCCAAGTTTTACTCCGACCATCTGAAAAAAGTATTCAATCGCACCAATTAATGCTTGCAGGCATTAAACAATGAGCAGCTGAAGACACGATCAACAAACCAGTAAGAAGGGTCCATAGAACACAATTGCAGCTAACTAAAAAAAAAAACAGAATCCAGGTGAAATCAAACCAAGAAAGTTAATTAGCATATAGAAGCGTAAGAGCAGGGCAACTCCTACAAGAATCTTCAATTTACATCGGTATAACAAAAAAATACAACAATAAAAATCATTATAGTTTATAACAGGATAGTCTGCAGTACCAAACCGTGCTAGCGTAGTGATAAAAATTTACATTTGATGATGATGTTTTATCGGTTGTCTCCAAAGAGGCACATTTGATGATCATGTTGAAAGCAAAAAAACCACACCCACCCAATGTATGAATCTCTACATCTTAGCAACGAGTCAGTCAAAATCACAAACAGCTAAAAGACATTATTCACTTCATAATTATTAACAAAAAATAATAAAGAAAATTAGTGCAGAGAACGAAAAAAAAAACACCTGCAAACCACCATAAATCAAGTGGACGTGGGAATCAATAAACCCGGGAACCACCAGCTTCCCCTTAAGATCAAGCTCCCGAACTCCATGGCCAACGAAATCCTGAAAATTGACAATGAAAGTTAACGACAACCATATTTGAGGGGGTGAATACGGAAGAACAAGTGAAATTCCACGAAACTACCGGCAAAAATGAAGTACCTGCACAGACGAATAATTCCCAACGCGCAAAATCTTGCCATCCCTCACAAGCATGGCCTCCGCGAAAGGCTGGGAATCATCAACGGTGTAAATAACGGCATTCTTCACAACCAAATCCGCAGTTATTCTTAATCTGTTTACCGATACTTCAAGAACAACAATCCAACAATTAAAAAAAAAGAAGAACAGTCCAATCGAAACCTAACACTCCAACAATACTCGAGAACAAACAAGGGTAAAACGACACTTTGCTAGTGCCGAGTAGAAAGACAGAGAGTTACGGATGATGTCTGAGGCCGGGAAGATGGTAATCGCGAGGAGCGCGGCCGCGAATGCGGAGATGAGGACAACGAGGTTGCCGGGAGCCATGGCGCGGGCGGAGCCGCGCAGGAGTTTGTGTGCCTCTTCTTTGTTTGAGGGAAAACCGTCGAGCCGCTGTTAGCCGTTTCCCACTTCGTCTATCTTCGAAACTCGAACCATCTGCGATGACGGCAGGGATTTGCTTTAGCAAACAAACGATTGGCTTAAATCTCCAGGGGTGTTTAAAATTTTAATTGTAATAATTAAATTAATTTTATTCAACTAAATACATTTAAGCCTGGATGCGGCCGAAGGAAGGAACTCTCCAATCAAATAGAAACGCGTGTAAAATGATCCTACTCACACGGAATATTCTTCATTGGGTGGGGGCGTAACAGCTAGGTTCTCAAAGGTCCGGGTAAACACACGTTACCCGATCCGACTCCACCTCAAATATAGGATTCAGGCCCATTTTTATTGGCTCCGGGTCCAAAAGTTTTGATTTTTTTATCCGTACTCATTTATATCGAGAGTCCTTAATCAAGTCTCAAATGACTCGACCCGACTTATTTACGAGGACCGGAATTTTAAATATATTTAAATTTTATTTTAATTTTTTGTATTTCTTTATATAATATTGAATTATACAAAAATTCGTTTTAAAATATATTATATTTTAATTATAAATAATAATGATTATCATAATAAATTAATTTTTTATATTTTTATATAAATATATGTAATATATTTATTATTAGTTTGGATTCAATTTAATTTTTTATTTACCGCACCAAGCTCGAGTCAAAATTAAATAAATACATATTCAAGTTTGAGTTCATGGATTTAATATTGGGTGCAGAACCCGAACCCGTCTTGTTAGGCCACATTAATGACGGCCACATTAATGACGGCTACTAATATTGAGGTCCTCTACCACATCACATTAGCGCGAATGATTGTAAAATTGATGGTGATGGTTGTTTATCATTCGGTCAGTGTTTATATCCCAAAATACAGGATAATAAAGTTGTTTTGATAGACCGTTTTGATTGTTATTATTGAACATTTAATATTTTGTTTTAAGATGATGGTGATGTTTAGGATTTTATTTTAAGATAATAGTGATGGTTGGGTAAGATTCTGGATTTTAACGTAGATTTAGCAATGATTCAAATTTGTTATGATTTTTTCTTCAACCAATGTTAAATAGTTGTTATTACATTGATACAAAACATGTGATATTTTATCGTACAATTGGGATGAGAGGAAATGATGGATGCTTTTGTGTGTGTTTGATGATATTAATTAATCCTCTTTTGTGTGAGCTTGGAACCGATATATGCATACATACAAATGGTGATTAACATGACCGCAGGCTGAGTGCTATTATTGGCTCGTAAGGCTCTACAAAATACAAATATATGAACTGGTCAAAAAACTGAATATCATGAATAAAAAATTGGGAGCTAGCATCAATTGAAATTGAAATGAATCATGAAAAGTGCGGTATGTAAACTGTAAAGTGTAGTTCAGCAGCTAGCTCGGTGGTGGTATGGAACTAGCCCACTAGGCGGCTAGGCCTGTGATCAAAGCAATGGGCTTTTTGTGCCACTCCAAAACTAACTCATTAGTAATGATTTTTTTTTAAATTTTTTTATAAAGCCCTCATTCGGAATGATCGTAATCCATTGAACCTCCTCATGATCACGCTGATCTTCACTAACGACACAAAAATCTGAAAAACAGATAGCAGAGAGGACAACGTCACTTGAGGGGGGGCCCAGTGCTGGGATAATTAGAGGTATAGAGACGATGATCAGGTGGTGGGGATTACCGGATGAGCATTGAGCCCTGTTGGCTTAGGCTGGTATGTTAATGGGGACAAGTTTGGTTTAGTGTTTTTTTTTTTTATAAATTCTTCTAGATTCATTCACAATTGATAAACGGCCAAAGTAATTAGAAAATTAAGAGACAATTGAAATTGTGGTTGATCATATACCTGATCCGTGTAACAAGGGCATATATACTTCATTATAAAAATCCTACTACGATCAAACGATCAAGTTCGAGCGAAGATATTTATATATTGATTTTTTTTTTTGAATTTTAGGCGTTATCACGACGTATGAGTAAAGTGGGACAGACCTTTAAAACAATTCGACCATCAAAAAATATGTTGGACAATCTATATCCCGACTATTAGTGAACTGGTTTGAAAGGACTTTGATTAAAAAAACTATGGGAGCTGATAATTTATTGCAACTGATTCATCCGTGGAGAAAACGACATAGGCAGTATCTAAAACCAGTGACATGCAGAGGATTAGAAAAATAAATGCTATTCGTAAAGCAGCAGTTAGCGGTCGTTTGGACAAGCGAGGGCATGGCCAGGGTAGGCCACTGACGTTGACTTGTGAGAGCGACACCAGACCCTTATACAGAGGGTGCTCTAGACAAAGGCTGGCCCAGCCCCTCGTTGGAAGAAGACTTGACACAGGCACCAAAAACCCCGCCAGTGGAATTCCGCACAGAATATTATTGCTATCACTGTTGACTCCACACCACCCACAATGGAGAAGAGGTTAAAGGCCGGCCGAGTGACCGGGGAGTGTTGGTGGTCGTCCCCAGAAGCATAGAAAAAAAAAAAAGCATTGTAAGCATGACACATGGGGGATGACTTGTCGCACTCAACATCATCCACTGTTCGATGGTAACCCTTTTTCTGGTAGCTTTTGTGAGGTTTGCAGTCTCGTGCATCCGATGCTCATCATGCAATGCAATTGTGGGCATTGTTAGTGTTCAGTTTCGGGCCTCAAGCTTTTTTCGTCTTCGGTTCTTTGGTTAAGTTTTGCTCATTTCGGTTGCATAATGTTTGGGCGAATTAGTTCATACGTACATACATATGGGAATATTTCTAGTCGAGTGCAATGATGATAGACGTGGAGGCATGAGCAGCTGCTCTTGCTCACATGTGCTGGCTTTTGTGTTATACCCGGCTCTCAAAGCTTGGACAAAAAGGGTGATCAGAAAGGCGGATTTCAAAGGTCACTTTTCGTTCTATCTTCCTTCACTGCTTACACACTTCTATTGTTGCTTCCTTACTGCTCATAAGTCATAACAAATCAACCTAATTCGATTTCACCGTTTGACTTAAAAGTGAAAGAAATAAAATGAAATTTATAGTATGATATATTATGGCAAGTATATCCGACTGCTTCGGAACGTGTGTAATTAATTAGTCGTGCCGAATGAGCAAGCCGTCGATATACATAATGGGAAATCTTTTCTACGCTACTAAAATTTTATCTACTTTTTCATTGAATTTGAGTGACTTCAAAAAATTGTCATATAAACATGATCCATGTGGCTAATTTAAATTTAAAGAGGAAAGAAGTGAGAAAAATTTTAATAATACACATAGCATAACTCTGCTATTGTTTCCTCTTTAATAATTTAGAAATATCAAATTGGGCGGCCACTAAGTGATTGACCTCAAAAAGTTGTCATGTAAACATAATCCACGCGAATAATTTAAATTCAAAAAATGAAAGTGAAGGAAAATTTTAGTAGTATGCAGAGCACAACCCTGCTCTTGTTTCCTCTTTAATAACTTAGAAACGTCAAATTGGTCGGCACTAAGGTTTGTTTAGTTATTTCAAATTTACATAAAACAATGTAAAATCTAAAAGTCACAAATTATTTTGTATCTAAATATTTTGAAATTTTTTAAAAAAAATATTATTAGTCAAAATAATTTTATATACAAATTTTATAAATAAACATTTACTCATGAAAAATAAAATAAATTTGAGGAGTTTTTGGAAGCACGTGCACATACACATATGTGTAAAAATATATATTTTATTTTTTACATAAAATATATAAGAAATTTTTCTTAAAATTTTTATGTCATTTTATTTTATTGTATTTACATTTTATATAATTTTTTTATTTGCCCTATTTTGAATAAAACTTAGATTATTATAAGCCGACCTATGATTTTTTATATGATTGGGACTTTGTGTTATCGAGAAGATGACCGAATTCAAAGTATTCAAGTATTATAATATGCCGGGTTCATTTTAAATAATTTAAAATGACTAGGATATGAATGCAAAAAGGTCTTCGACTCACAAACATATGTTTATTTAATGAATATACTATTACATGGCATGTTGTCCTCTGCGTCCAAGCGTACCCACACTCACATATAGCTCATAAAAATTCCTACAAATACCTGCACCGCGACCTTTTTAGTGGCGGCTGAAAATTCACACCTCTAAAACAACTAATATGTCCTTAACTCTCATACCAAAAGACAAAAGTTTTAACACAATTTGGTAATAATAAATCTATACGTGTCGATCTTTTCTGGCCCAAGGAATGAAGCGTCTGCACGTCGCAATAATTACGAATTGGATGATTAATATTGTGAGACCTCTACGAGATCTAGTTAAGTAGTCTGCAAAATTGTGACAAGTTTTCAATGTTGCTCTGCTCCTTGCTAATTGCCATTTATGAGGGCAGACTCCTATTTAAATTTTTGCTGAAAATAAATTACTAAGCGGGCCTACAATTTGAACTCATGTAGGCAGCTTAAATGGACGACTTTACTTGCAACAAAATAAATGGGTTACGGTCCAACAATTCACAACTCCAATTGCCAGGGCCGGTCAAAGTTTAATTAACTTTAATTTAGTTCGATGTTCAATTTTTACAAAGCTAGATGATTTGGAATTTTGTGCCAAATGAATCTATTACTGAACCATTTATCTCTTTTTTACAAAGCTATATGATTTGGAATTTTGTGCCAAATGAATCTATTACTGAACCATTTATCACCAATATATTAAATGATTTTATCATATATTTAGCGATAACTTATGGGCGTATTATGAGGACAGCAAAAACTTGCCGTAGGAAAAAAAGAAAGTGAAGATAATGAAAATTCAGCCGATTAATTATATTAATTAAAATATTATAATTAACTATAAGTAGAAGTTAAAGCTCATTTAAATGATTTTTTTATGATTCTTGGAGGTATTTACGACCGAAAAAAAAGTTGTATCGTTAATACTCTTTGGGTTAGTTACCGTCATTGAATTACAAGAATAATTATTATTTAAATTAAAATAAAATCTAACTATGTGATATAAATAAATGACTAAATTTTCATATTGT
>JAVDBV010002285.1:0-10690 GCA_032619315.1 Piper longum
ATATATATATATATATATATGGACAATTAACATTTTTCTATTATTAAAATTATGGCATATGATATTTAATAAAGGATGATTTGCTTTTACCTGATTGGGTCTTAATTCATATTACTTATAAGACCTTATAATAGTCACTCAAAAAAAAAAAAGATTTCCAATGCTTATAGTTCTAAGTACTTGTAATGAGGAGGATATCCTTTTCCTAATCTTTAACTTCTTTTGTTATAAGACTGCTTACTGAGCTTGTTGGTTCGCCATGGAATTTCCATGTTTCACCCGATAAGCTTAGACTACGTCAAAGTGACACTAATTAATAATTGGACTAATTCTATGCCAATATTAAGTAGATTGTATGATATAATTTACATGGAAACGTCTCAGCTAGGCCTCACAAATAACAACAAGAGATATTTATCTTTTATTAAGAAAAATATATATATAATTCTAGGTTCTACAAATTGTATACTTTCGACGTATATATATAATTAATTAACTACATAATTACTCCTATAATTCATGCTAAGCGATCACAGGCAAATTATATCAACTTACTCTAATTTATAAATGATGTGTTGTCAATTGAGATGACAATTTCTAAAAACAAGGCTTTGGTGGACTAAATCTTCAAAATAACTAGAGAACCAAGTAAGTGTTTTATAATTAATAATCAATTAGCTGATGTTTATATCTAAGTCACATGAAAACATTTGCATTATTATATTGTTAAGTATAATGATGGTTGTATATACGAAAAGGTGATGGCGTCCTTAAATATACAATCATAGCAATAATAATTATCACATTGGTTAAAATCCTTATGGAGGATGAGAATTGATCAGGAAGCTTACTATTCGAATCAGGTTCCGCATAGAATCCGTAACGGTGTTACTGACTTACTGTTACCTATGCGTGTGTTTGATTCAGATTAAAGAAATGTAATTATTACTTGAAAATATAAAAAATGATTTTCTCTAAACATTATGGACATGGCCGTCGATGAAAAATACTATGTTTTCTCCACAATAATTTTGACTGTAAAGAAATGATCTAATTTGTTTAATATATATTTAGAGATATTTGAAAGTGTGCATGTGCTAATTTTTTAAATTTTTTCCATAATAATAACAACAATAATAATAAAATGTGGAGAAAATTTTCCCTACAAATAAAAGGTGGAAAAAGGGGTTGGAGAAAAGTGGGGTAAGGAAAAATTTCTCAATAATATTTGGAATGGAAAATTTAAAAAATAATACATATTAAAATTTTTTTACAATAAAAATCCAACTGAATTTTTCTTGTGTTTAATTTGAGAAGAACTTTAGAAAAGGTTATATCAGCCTCAATACAAAAATTGTTAGATTTCACACAGCTAGATTCGTAGCCAAATGGGTTGGACCCATTTCAATTATTATTTACCATATTTTAAAAATTCAAATCTTGGACTCAACTCCACATTTTATAGAGTAGAGTCGATTCCAATCCGACTCTAAGTCATTTATATAAAATTTTTAATTATGCAAATAAAAAGTTATATTAAACTAGTATATATTGCCCTTTTAACACTTATAATTGATAAATACATGATTTAAATTACTTAAAAAATTAATTTAGTTAATTTAAAAAGAAAATAATATATTTCAATAATTTTTATGGCATGACTTGGTGAGTTAATTATTAAATCAATTAGTTCGGGTCATCTGTAGAGTTTGACTTGGTGAGTCATGGAGTTGAGTCGATTTAGAGAGTTTTTGGAATAAAAATAGAGTTTTCAAACTATGTTATGAACAACTTAATAAGAAATTGATGATGTACTAAAAATTATTAATACATGATTACGGGAATTAAATTGAAGTCGATTCAAGTCAATTCAAATGATATAACACCGTAGATTTTGACTAAATTAAAAACTAAATTAAAGCATAGATGCATTACTCAGCCCAGGGAGTAGTTTTTGAGAGGAAAGCATACATAAGGTTTTTAAACTACAATATAAATGTGATAAAAGCTAATTACACATATTAAATGTTAGATATAAATATATACATGAATCAAGAATTGTATCATATGCTATTATTTAAGATTGACCTAAATTTAATTGATTTATTAAAGTTAAGGATTATAGGCCATAAATTAAGGTGTAGAATTCAATTTGTGAATACTATAAATAAATATATGGAATTTAATGTATAGATATCATATTCGTAATTTCTCTTTTGTAATAGATAAAATTAAAATTATGAAACGAAGACTATAAATAAGAAGGTTATAGTCCCTTACAAATAATTTTTGTCTAGTATCCCATTGTCCATAAACTTTGATTTTTAAAAATTATTCTTAGATTCAGAAGATCAAAGCCTAAGCTGATGAAAAATCAGGATTCAGGTACGCTTTTACTATCTAATTTTATTTAATTGATGATTTGATATGAAGAAAAATAAAGAATTTGGTTTTAAGTTTAGGATTATAAATTAAAATTTTACAAGCGACATCAGAGCTAACTTCATATTAAATCATTGAGAATTGGTTTTTTATTTGTATTTAATTATGGATTGAAACTATTTAGTTCTATATCACATTTAGATCTATGGATTCATGATTAAAGAAAAATACATGAAATTTGTACATGAGATATTTATTGATAAACTAAGGTTCTCTTTTGATAAAATATTAAGTGAGTAAAATAAAATTACAAAAGCTTATAATTTCAGAAATTTTTAAATAAAGATATTTTTATAACCTTTTTAGTTCAAAATTATGATTAATATTTTAAAATTTATTAAGGACTACAATATGCTTCCAAAGTATCATATTTTGTGAAAATTAATTTATTTTTAATATTAAGATGGTTATGAGTATTTAATTCATGTGAATATTAATTGACCCAAATGAAGGTTAATATTCGACATAATTATATATACATTTGCAGTAGTAAATATAAAATGATTATCAAGCTTCCATGTGGATAATTAATTAGTCTAAAGGAAGATTTATTATTTGATAGAATTTATTATCTATATTTAATTACTGTACTGAGAGTACCACTTATAAATTAATTTTTTTATTTAAAGACTAAAAATTAATGTTGTGCTAGATATCTGTTGATGGGATTAACCATTATTTGAATTATTAATTTTATTATGATCATGTTGTTTTGTTCTATGGATTCAGTTAATCAATCTACTTATATAATTTCTGTCAACATCAATTGAGTTCCAATGCTTAAAGATAATTTTAAAGATTTGAAAGAGAGCATAATGATCATTTTTTATTGCATGGATCTTGACTTTGCATTAAGGACTTAACAACCTTCTTCTCTTACGGTTAAAAGTTTTATTAAGGAAAAAACGGGATATTGAGAAGTAAAAATGTTCAAATTGCATGAGTCTTATCATCATAAAGCGTAGGATTCTAGAGTCCTTTAGGGTTGATGAGTCTGAAAAGGTTATTACAACCATTAAGTTTTTTAAAGAAATTGAAAAACATTTTGTTAAAAAAACAATAAGGTTGAAGCAAGTTCGTTTTTATCGAATTTGATTTCAATAAAAGTTAAACACAAAGCAAACATTAGAGAGTACGCGTCTAGATATTGCATATATTGTTAGGATGTTGGGTAAATATTTAAGTAATATGGATTTGGATTATTGGAAAACAGCCAAAAGAATTATGATGTATCTTCATATAATAAAACATTACATGTTTATATATTGGAAGTCAAATCAACTTGAGATCATTAGATATTCTCATTCCAATTTTGGTAAATGTCAAGATAGTTATAGATCCACTTCTGGCTATGTCTACTTGCTTGTTGGAGAAATTATTTCTTGAAAAAGTGCTAAGTAGACACTCATAGCTTCTTCCATCATGGCAGCTAAATTCATAACTTGTTATGAGGCATCCAATCAGGGAATATGATTGCAAAATTTTGTCACAAGGTTGTACATTGTTGATAGTATTAAAAGACCACTTCAATTATTTTGTGATAATAAGTTTTCAGTATCATATTCAAATTATAATAGGAGCTCATAAAGATCAAGCTCCTTATTGTGAAAAAAAAAGTTCAGAATAGTAAAGTCTATAGAGCATATTAGGACAAATTCTATGATTACAGATCTGCTTAATAAAAGTTTATCACCCAAGATCTTTCATGAGCATGTTGCTCTTATGTGTGTTGTATTGTTTGATGATATACTACTTTAGTGAAAATTTATATTTAATTTAAGGTTCGCTCTATTTTTGGTATTTTTTTTGTGATCTCATAAGGTTGGGCCAGTTATAAATAGACATATTTAGATCAAATTATTCATAATTTTCACACTACACATCCACACTTGATCTATGCCATTTAATTATATTGATATATATAACCATAGATGGGTTTAGTTACGATAATTGTAATAAAAATTGCTTTGATCCTTTATTAACATTGATTAGTGGACGAGATTGTTATTTTGAAATAATAGCGTATATTATTTTGGAGTTTATAAGGCTACATACAATTATCTTTGTCTATATATATAGTGTAAGTGGAAGATTGTTAGATGTTTGGATATAAATATATACATAAATCAAGAATTGTATCATATGCTATTATTTAAGGTTGGCATAAATTAAATTGATGTATTAAAATTAATGATTATGGGCTATAAATTAAGGTGTGAAATTTAATGTGTGAATAACATAAATATAGGTGTGTAATTCAATATGTAGATACTATTTTTATTTCTCTTTTGTAATTGGTGAAATTGAAATTATGAAACTAAAAGTATAAATAAGGAGGTTATGATCCCCGAATTCATAAATAGTTTTTGTTTTACTATCTTATTGTCCAGAAATTTTGGTCTTTGAAAATTTTCTTAAATTCAGAAGATTAAAACCTAAGATGATAAAGAATTAATTTTTTTTATTTAATTCAGGTACGTTTCTGTTATCAAATCTTATTTACTTGATGATTTGATATGAAGAATAATAAAGAATTAAATTTTAAATTTAAGATTATAAATTAAAGTTTTACAACATAAACTAACGTTTTCCAAAGTTTTCAAGTCAGTGGAAAATTTGGTCACGATTTACTTAGAAATGTGAACGAAGAAAAGTGATCAAGGTTGCTTAGACAATTACTCAATCTGGCCCTACGTACAGATCTGCAAACTAGTTCAACCATAAAGTATGTTACATTTCAGCTCATCAAACTCTTTGTCTTCATCTTTCAATTTAAAAAAACCTGTCTTTATTGTGAAAATTCCTTTTCACCTGCATGCTATATCTAATATACAAAGGTCAAAGTTGAAGTATTCAATCGAAGATGGAGTTGCGATGTCTGGAGACATTTTGAGTACTTTCTTTTGATGTTTACGAGCTTATATATATACATATACATATTTAGATACTGTGTTACCTACCGTGGTTGACAAGGCACTTTCAGTTTAATAACAAACAACAAACATTTGAATGGCAAGAATGCATTAGCAATATTGCTACAAGAAAAAAGTATTTTGATGGTATTTTCATATATAGAATATTCTTTTTAACAGAAAAAAGTTCTAATGCAGGTAAAAAATATGATATTCTTTAGCCATCTTAGCAACGTTAAAATTAAACAAAACTCTGTAACATATATCAGCATGAGAGGATTATAGCTGCTGTTCAAAACAAACTACTATGCCGTAGATTAATTAATCACATCCATATCAAATTTTTTGATTAGAAAACGTATGTTAGCGAAAAGCATGAAACAAGGGGCTGCCTGCAGCTATATATTTTATTTATCTAAAAGCTTCAATCGTGATCTTCATATGTAGAAGGCGAAGAATTCCTCAATTATAAAACCTTGGAGCAGTTCTAACGAGACGGGATGGTATATTTCGTTAACTTTCACTAGATATATAGGCATGAGCAATCGTGCTCTTAGTCTCTACCTAACACGTAGCAACCTAGCTAACACTACTCAAAAGGCAACGTACGAGATTACCATCGGAATAATGTTGCTTTCGCAAGCTTTATATATTGTATTTGTAAATCAGCAAATGGTCTTCCTTACAACCACAAAAATATTAGGAAAACCTGTTCAAAGAGTACCATACGAGTCGTAGCTTTTAGCAAAGAACCGAGCTAAGTTATCGGAGAAATGCTTAGAGAATAAGATGGTGCGACTAATGACTTTTTTTTTAGTAAGGTTAAAGGTAGAGCTAGGTTGGACAACTAAGATGAGGGATCAGATTGCAGACAGCCAATCAACCTCGCCTTTCATTGGTTGGATTTTGAAAATTTAGTGAAGGGTTTTGTGCCTTTTGTCAAATTAATGGCGTGAATACCAACTTGGAGATATTATCATGACACATAGGCGTATGCAACCCAAACAAAATTAATATAAATGTTCTTCAATAATTAACTTACTAATTAACCAGGATGAACTGGTGCCCGCATGGGACACATTCTTTATTAAAAAAATATATTTAATTAATTAAAAGCAGTAACACTCACATAATCACATAATTCTGCCGTGCACTGGTAATTATAATTAGTTTAATTATAATTATAATACTGCCCAGTACCCTCTTTCTTGTAGTAGCAGGTCCTCTGATAACTAGGGGGCAACTTCGATGGCATTGTAAATTAATTGGTGCGTTTATTTAGACTTCTTCAAACGTGTTCGCTGTAAAAACTATTCTGATATAGAAGATGCATTAATTTAACTTGTTATATTTTTTTCTAGAAGAGAGGAAATCAGATGGGAATGGAAGAACCAAGTTAATCCAACTAAGATCCAAAATTTTCTTAGCTAGGGCGACATCAGTAGTTAGTTATATATGTGCATACATATTAGCTCATAATTAAATCTTGAAATCAATTGTTTCTTTGACAATGCAGTAGAGAGGAGGATTAGTCATATTTGATCAAGGCTAAAGTTGTTGCTTGACGAGGTGGATTTAGCAGATTGAACCTTTTCTTTCTAATTATTTTTCAAGTTGGTCAAAAGCAACACGTAAGGAGACTTCCACGAAGTTGATAGCATTGACAATATACAACTCATATGCAGCATAATCTATTTCATTACGCAAGCTTGGAGAGGGCTCTTGTCTATCTATATATATGTATGCAACCAACATGGATTTTTGCATTCGATCAATCCTCTTGGATCAAGATACTTTCTTAGGAAGAAATATTATCATCTCTTCATATCCTTCAAGAAGAAGCTAGCTTGAGTCTTTAATCCATACAACATGCTGGATCGCTGCAATATGTTGCTCATAGCTTGTTCCTTTGTGATACTTGCATCCTCTCTAGCATCTGCTAAAGTTGTCCACCACACATTCCACGTAAAAACACATCTTTTTCTTCGACTTCATCAATTTTTACATTTGATTCATCATTTCATGCATATGGGGTATAGTTGCGAGCCTGACTGCACTAAATACAAATGCTTCTGGTGATCACTTGACAATATTTCATTCACATTGGTGATACTAATTATCTTCCAGAATGAGTACTGTTTGATTTATTGGGCTGTTGAATGACCAATTAATGAATTTCCTAAAACTCTGTCCAACCTCCCAACTTTTCTCTTCTAATTTTCAGGTTGGTAATCACACGGTTCACCCTTTGTGCAAAGATCAAGTTATAGTTGCGGTTAACAAGCGATTTCCAGGCCCACTCATCCGTGTCCATGAAGGTGACACACTCGTAGTCGATGTCTTCAATGAATCTCCATACAACCTCACCATTCACTGGTAATGAAATACATCAAATGAAATGCTAGCTTCCGCCTCTTATTGAGTTGTTATATATATATATATATATATATATAAACTTCTACGTACGTACAGTCTTTTAATTGATTGATTGACGGGATTATTGTGTTTTATATATAGGCATGGGGTGTTCCAGAGGTTTAGTGGGTGGGCAGACGGGCCGAGTTATGTGACTCAGTGTCCGATCACGCCGGGGAACAAGTACACCTACAGGTTCAACATAACTGGGCAGGAAGGCACTCTATGGTGGCACGCCCACTTTGCCTGGCTCCGTGCCACCGTGTACGGTGGCCTCATCATCCGACCCCGGCCCGGCCTCTACTACCCTTTCGCCAAACCCTATAGAGAAGTTCCAATCTTGTTGGGTACTTTTTTCTAGTTTCTTTGCATGATTAAAACGTCTCGATTAATTAGTATTAGAAAATATGTTATAGTGCAAAATGATAGGTGGCATATATATTTATATATATATATATATATATATATATATATATATATGTTTATCTAAATTTTACTTCAGGTGAGTGGTGGGATGCAAATGTAGTCGATGTGGAGAACGATGCCTTGGCCACCGGTGGCGCGCCTAACAACTCCGATGCCTACACCATCAATGGGAAGCCCGGCCGTCTTTATCACTGCTCTCGCAGCAGTAAGCGTTCAACTTCTTCCGTTCAATTTTGTAATTTGCTTGTTTTCTATTTTGCCAATTGAAATTTTCAATAACCAGAAATAAACTATACATATTAATGGTGATTATTAATTTAGACGTAGAAATACTCTTCATGGAAGGAAACTAGACAATATGGGTCCCAACGCATAGAACATTGACCATAAGGGTCAGCAACAAAGGTTTCTTTGAGTAAAACACCCAAATTTGGGCGACACATTTAATGAAAAAATAGCATATTTCACTCAATTCTGTCTAAAACACTTTAAACTTTAAGACAAATAAATAATGGTAATTTGTATTTTGCTAATAATTTTGTCTAGAACGCTTTAAATTAATTTGTATTTTTCTAATAATGGGGCTTGATCACTTAATTAAACCTCTACCTAATATGACAGCTTACAAACTAAAGGTGGTGAGGGGAAAGACTTACCTCCTCCGAATCATCAACTCTGCACTCAATAACCAGCTCTTTTTCAAGATCGGCGGCCACAACCTCACTGTCGTCGCCATCGACGCCGCCTACACCGACCCCTACCCCACCGACGTCGTCGTCACCGCCCCCGGGCAAACCACCGATGTCCTCCTCACCGCCGACCGGGCACCGGGGGTCTACTACATGGCCGCCCACCCCTACCTATCCACAACCAACCCTAACAATAACTCCACCACCGTCGGCATCGTCGAGTACTCCGACGCCCCAGACCCAACCGCCGAACCGATAATGCCGCTCCTCCCGGCATTCAACGACACCCCCACCGCCCACCGGTTCTACACCAACCTCACCAGCCTATCCCGCGGCCGGAAAGTATACCCAAGCGTGCCGCACCATGTGGACGAGCGGATGTTCGTGGCTTTCGGCCTCAACGTAATACGTTGCGGCTCCAACGAGTCCTGCCCGGCCTTGAACGGGTCCAGGCTCGCCGCCAGCATGAACAACGTCTCCTTCCAGTTCCCCTCCACGCTATCGATGTTGGAGGCGCACTTTAGGAACGTGCCCGGCATCTTCACCGAGGACTTCCCCAACAACCCACCGGTGGAGTTCGACTACACCAACGCCACGGTGGCGGCCAACTTCCTGGCGGCGGAGACTGGGACGAAGGTGAAGAGGGTGGCGTTCGGAAAAACAGTGGAGGTGGTGTTGCAGAACACGGCGGTATTGACGACGGAGAACCACCCCATCCACCTCCACGGGTTCAACTTCTACGTGTTGGCTCAAGGGTTTGGGAACTTCGACCGGAGCCGCGACGAGGCCATGTTCAACCTTGTCAATCCGCAGGAGAGGAACACCATTGCCGTCCCCGTCGGTGGCTGGGCGGTCATCCGGTTCCATACCATCAATCCCGGTAAAGTCTTAAACTACGCCACTCCACTTTGATGTCTTCTTCTTTTCTTCCTTTTTTTATTATTTTAATTAATAAGTTTGTAAATTAAGCGAGAAATCAAACTTGGATTAGTCAAAAAAAATTCATTTTATATGTTTAGTCATGATGTGATGGCTCAAGTCAATGCCAGACTATAATTGACTTGGAGTTTAAAAGGTCGATAATCTATTTTTTAATGTACTACCCTTGCATAATTTGTTGTCATTATCTTGTGACATAAAAAATGATGATACAAGGTTATATATTGATTGATGAAACAGGTGTGTGGCTTTTCCATTGCCACTTGGACGTTCATCTGCCATGGGGCCTAGCAGCGGCCTTCGTGGTGGAAGATGGACCCACCCCATCAACAAGCCTGCCCCCACCACCGGCCGATCTTCCTCGTTGCTAGAACAAGTTTGACATATGACATCTGATCGCTGATCCACGTTCTCCAAATGAATCGGCTTTTAATCATTTGATCGGGAGCCATATGCGGAAATAAGGCAAATCCCGAATTTGTGTGTTTTTATGTTTTCCTATAAATTATCATGTATGCATTAATATGCCGTGATTCTTTGTAAGCTATGCTATTCGTTTTGTATTTAGGGGATTGCTTATGATCAATTGATCGTATTTTTTTAATGTCATGTGGGTTGAATCTGTCGTGAACAGTATACTAAAAGCGGACACTCATATCCGTGTGGCTTTTCAAGTGTCAAAAACAACTTGGTATCCATCTGCGGATCCACTAAAAATG
Source organism: Piper longum (assembly GCA_032619315.1). Taxonomy (NCBI): domain Eukaryota; kingdom Viridiplantae; phylum Streptophyta; class Magnoliopsida; order Piperales; family Piperaceae; genus Piper; species Piper longum. Next base: position 10,543 of record JAVDBV010002285.1, read on the forward strand.
CTCAGTTGCCCAACACCCTATCCAGGACAAGCTATTAATTAAGCAGTCAAAGTTGTTGTTTATTTACTCTTCAAGCTTCAACATTATTTTCCTAAGTGGGAGATTCGCACCGGTGAAAAAATCAATCCTATATATATATATATATATA
>JAVDBV010002286.1:5000-12297 GCA_032619315.1 Piper longum
AGAAAAAAAATGTCAAGAAAAGAGAGGACCTATAGATATGTGAGATAAAAATAACAACCTTAGTTTTCTTGAGAATACCATTAGGATCAACAGTGACAAGCCAACCAAGGCGCCAACCAGGGACTCCCCACCTCTTTGATATTGCCCCCAGTGTCAAAACTGGAACCACTGAGCCAAATGTTCCCATTGGCACAAAAGGATTGCTTCCAAACGTGAGATGATCATACACTTCATCTGAAATCACAAGAATTCCCAGCCTCTTTGCTGTCTGTGCAATCTACACATCAGTCAAAAAACATGGTTATGTATCCTATATAGTTATAGAAGTAATCCATCGACGAACAATATATATATATCTGGCATTAACAATGTTCTAACCTTGGACAAATGTTGATACGAGTAAACATTTCCACATGGGTTTCCTGGATTGATGATAACCATTGCAACAGTGTTTCTATCAGTCAAGGCCTCCACTGCATCAAGATCGACCTCCCAATTCTGATCTGGGAGAAGATCGAAATGCCTAGCTTCAAGTCCAGCAAATGCACATCTAGCTTCATAAAATGGGAAGCCAGGCCTCGGCAACAAAATATTAGCATGAGGTCTTGCAAGTACAGATAGAACAGTCTCAATGGCCTGCGTGCATCCCAGTGTCATATACACATCTTCGCCCGAAAGCTTGTGAGGCAGATCACGGTTGAGGTATTCGGCCACCGCCCTATTTCTCAATGCAGAAAATTACAAATTAAACGTGATGATCAACTATGCAGGGAAAAATAAAAAGTTGGGCAGGCATACAAAAAATTTAAGGCTCGTTTAGAAGACAAGGTAGGAGTATTCATTTGATATTTTTAATAATGAATATTAGAAAGTTCATTTGTACCGAAATCTATCAAACAGAACTAAAAAAACCATGATTTCAAAAAAAAGATATAAAAATTTATCTAATACGTAACTATGAGGAGGGAATAAAATTTTTCCCCTAAATTTACTGTAAACAAGGTTCTTTTCTCGCGGTGCAAAAACTCTTTTTTTTATAGTACATGTAAAAATTTGGCATTGAAAACCTTGATTTGTACTAGTAAACATGCAAAAAAAAAAAAAGCAGGTACTTGGTGTAAAATTAAGACTCACTTTCTTGCAGACTGGATGCCAACATTGGGGGCATAGGAGTTGTATTTGGCAGACATCAGAGCGTCGGCCACAGCCTCCTCCGCCACGGCGGCCGTCCGGAAACAGGAGAACACGGCGGGGTCGCCGTGGCCGAGGGCGATGAGGGGACGAGGATCGTGGAGGTGGTCGACGTTGGAAGCGACAGCATCGATCATGCCACGGATGGACACCCTACCGGCCTCCTCAAGGGCCTCGTTGTGACCGAAGTTCCACTGATCCTGATCACGATCCTTCTCCACACCAACTCCACGTCCACTCATCCCATCCAATCCCATCCTCACCATTTTCGATCACTTTGTGTAGTTTCTTCACTCAAATCTTAATCGGTGCCCGGTGCCAAGAAAGAGTCGAGGAGGTTTTATATAGAGGAGGGTGGGAAGGAGTCAATTAAAGGGGGTGGGTGGGTGCATGGAAGACACACGTAGGAAGAGACGCATGCAGAAACGTAACGCATGTTTTATGGACTAAGGCTGGGATTTGATCGATGACATGTTGCTGCCTTTGTGGGAGGCTGTTGATGGCTCCGAAGACCAATTCCAATTTCCAACACATAAATAAGTTACCCCTGCTCTCACTACATTATAACATATATCCCCTCTAATGAGCAAAATTTGTTTCAAGATATGTATGAAATGACATTTTCGTGATTTGGGCTTTTGTCTTGCTCAAGCCTTCCTGGAAGTCCGGAAACACCCATCAATGGATATCTGATTTTGACACCTAAATAAGGTAGACACTCATGCTTGGACGAACATTATGTATGCAACTATCTTGACAATTTCGAAACCTTTTCAAGAACACCATGTAACACGTATTTAGGATTTACTATATAGCAATTATCTGTACACACTCAGATTCTTAGATGGTTGTTGCCGATGCAGCGGAACAAAAATGAAATCTAATTTCTAATCGATAAAGTAGATTTTGTGATATCTATGGCCCATAGTTGTCTTTCAATAATGGTCAAGTGTATCCACAGGAGTCACGCAATTAATTATAAGAGACGTAATCAGTTTAACACATTGGATGAGCATACCGTCATATGAGTCATGGGCGTCTCAATGCCAACATGGCAATTGAATCCCTTGATAAGGATGAATCGTCTTGAAAATATTCTGAAGCAGCCAAAAGGGAACAATATCAAAATGTATTACCTATCAAAAGGTTGAAAACTGAGCCAAATCGTACTCTCATTTACTTACATTGCTGCAACAACAGCTAAAATAAAAAAATGGTTATATATCAATCTTAATTACAACACACCGGAGGAAATACTGGATTACCCTCTTCATAGTGAACTAAACATCATCCACGCACTAGCTTCTCAGCCTTGTATAGTATTGCACATGCCTGACCCTGCAAAACTGTAGCACAAAGTCCAATGAGAACATACGAAGATCAATTACATATAATTCTTTAATCATGTTGCCTACAAAAATGACCCTCTTATAGCATGGTTGAATTACTTAAAACACACATGAGCAGTAGCAAATATAAGTATTGCTAAGCTATATATGGATATTATGTCCTTGGAAAACATCATTATGAGAGAGATCCTTAATAAGCGACTTTCCTAGGAAAAAACCAGTCTGATAAAGGTTAATATTGTTCTGTGCTTTCCAGAGAAGCGCAACCCTATAGGTTCCAATAATCTGACTTGGAACCAGGACACTGATGGTGGCAGTGAATTAAAGACCCGAAGAGAATCAGTTCAATTTCAATGCTTAAGACGGAGAGAAGCAATTCATGCAGTTTAAATTAACCTCAAATGTGTTCGCTCGTTCGAACCGCTAACAACACAAGTCTCTAACCAGACACGGGCTCATTTTTGTCCAACTTTCTTGCTAATCACACATAAATTTGGAACGTACAAGCAAATCAGAAGAAGAGTAAGCCGTAAATACCTCTTTTATCACATAAGTGCACCATCACCTTCAATTAGGTGCTACTTCAAACCCAAATGTTTTACTACACTAATCCCCTATAGAATTTAGTCAAAGACAACTCATGTAGAGACGTTTTGCATCCTTGATTCACATGCACCTTTTGCAGTAGTAGCTAATCTTACAATATCAATAAATGCATAGCAAGGACAATGGGGAAAAAAATGCTTGGTTGAGACCATTTAAGACAAAGCTTCACGAACTCGATGCATTTTATTATCCAGCATAAATGCGGACCACTTTCCAATTATAATAAAAGGAATTTAATAGCGTAAGGAAGCAACATGCGAACAGTCATTCAATTATCTTAGTTAATTATTACAAATAACCACACTGGATCAAATTTTAACATTATCATTTGCCAATTTTAACAATTATAGATATATCCATGCTAGTTCTCCATTGAAGATGATAATAGAAGCTAGTTTAAGACCCAAAGAAGAAAAGAATTTGATCTATTAGATAATTGATGCAACCACATATTAAAAGACACAGGTAAAGGAAGAGCACTAGCATCCATGTTAACTATTCCCAAATGGACAGTGCAATAAAATGTGATATCCATTAGTGAAGCAACTCACTAAAGACTATGCAACTAGAAAAAGAACACACCTGAATTATACATCACTTGACATTTTGCCCGTAAGAATCCGAGATATCTGCAGACCTCTGCTGAATGCTTCATTAAAGAGAATTCTCGTCTGCATGGACTGGAACCCCGGCATCCACGACAGTAGAGCAACGGGAGCCATAACAATCACCCCAAAAAGTATATCATACAGCCGAGCCAGAGATACCACAGTTTCCCAGACCCAAGTACGACGTAAGCATGGGTGCAAAACTTGTGCAATAGAAATCATACCCCATCCCGTTGGAATGAAAGCCAAAAGGCTTGTCAGCAGATCCATTAACACAAAATTAGTGAACCGCAAAAGTAGTATAATCATCAGGATTACAAGACAGATGATGAAAAACTGCACTGATCGATAGTAGATATGATTTTTTGCAGCATACTTCTCTGCAGTGCGCGCAATGAGCACATAAACTGAAATTGCCACAACAATGTATATCCATGATAAAAGATAGACCAAAATACTGTCACTACCACTAGCAATTCCAAGCTGATATACGATACCATACTGGAAAAAGAAAAATCGAATGTTGAGAATTATCTCAAGTACCTTCCCCCATAAACCAGTATTTCTCAGATGATCTTGTTCTTCATACCACCAGGTTTCCCAACTCTGTTCTGACTTTGTAAAAATCCCACCCCTGAACCAGATCCAGTTCATGAAATCATCAAAGTCATATACGGTTTTCAACCAATCAAACCCTGATGGATTGAACACAAAAGGTGCCATTATCCACGATACCACCAAGAACCAGCTAGAAATAGTCAAAGCAATGTACACAAAACTGTCCCTCGCAACTGGACTGTAAGACGCATATACAGTCAGAATCAGTCCCAGCTCAATGGCTTTCACAAAGTGGCTTCGGGAATAAAGCCTATAATTTTCTGCAAAATTCTTGTGCTGCACGACAAATCCTCGCCCAGTTGCTCGATACTTAGCACCACCGTGAAGAATTGTTCGTCCAAAGTAGTGAGTCTTCGTTCCCATAGAGAAAGTGTAAAAAACTGAAGCAAGCTGGAGCTGCATTGTCATGAAATCCCACACCGCAGGCAGAAAGCCATGTTCCAGAGAATTCTCGACAATCATTGGAAGAGCCGTAAATAGACCAAGTTGAATGATGAATTGCTGATTAAGAATTGCCCCAAGTGCTCTATTATTGGAAGCATTACCCATGACAGAACCCTCAGTCCCACTGAGAGCCAGATAAAGACGGCCCCATAAGAAGGCAAAGACAGTAAGGACAACCAGCATAGTATTGAAATAAAAGCCCACGGTTGTATAAAAAAAGGACAGCATTCTAAAAAAATCCAATCTGTGACCCAACCGGTACACATCTCTGCTCAGTACTTGCTCCCCATTCCCACTAGCGACTTTTGCCTCGAACATGGAAATTTGGTTCAAACCAACATCCCGCCCCTTCCCCACTTGAATATACTCGTGGTGCGTGACATTTCCACCTCTTAAAGTACAGTTGAATCCAGCAAATATGTCTTCACTAATATTTATGACCCTAGAGGCTTTGCTTATGCCGCCACGGGTGATAAACCAAAGACGGTCAAAAACATCTGGATGACCATAGTGCATTCTAACCTTCAGAGGGTTTGCTAGTACACGCTGCCCAAGCGTAACAAAACTTGTTTCTTGAGCAGACATGAACCAAGCAAGAGAAGACACTGACCCTGTAAAAACATGCTCCCGAACACCTAATATCGTGGGCTTCCTAATTCCATAATGTATTGAGAACTCCTCCAAAAGATTTCGCATTTTGAGAGCCTCTTCAAAATAATTATCTTGATTCATGTCTATCGTTTGAACTGCCTCCCCCCTGGTGAATACAATTGCATGATTTTGGTTTTCTGGTTTTCCTTCCCCAAGTTTCAATGGCCCTGGCAGCCTGATTCGATAAATTTCCACCTCCTTCTGCAGCTGTCGATCATACTTCACAAGAACAGAGTAAAATTCGACTTCGTCCCTGCCAGTATAAACCTCATCCACGTAGGCAACGCGAAGGGCTTCATTGTTCTTCATTAGATACAATATTTCTTCAGCATGTGGATCCTTTTTTGCTTTCTGAGAACCATAGATTTGGCACGTTATCACATATGTGAACTTCATCATAGCAGTTCCATACTCATGACCCTTGTACAAGGAACTTATGCTACTACTTGCCCAACTCAGGTTCCGTGAAGAAGCTGATTTCCCCGAGAGAACTGAGCCATCTGATTCTCCAGTGCCTCGCCTCACAGAACTGACTGAACCTAGTTCCCTAACACCTTCCCGAATATCCATTTCTGAAGCAAAATCTAGATAGGCTAACATCTGAAGAGCCTTGTAGTAATACATCATTCCCCTCACAGTACGGCTAAGCGTCTGTCCTCTATGAGACGCCCAGAGTCGGAGTTCTCTAAGTTTGCTGGACCAAATCTCTTGATCGTTCATCATTCCTTCGCGCCGCATTCGCTCCAAGAAATTTGTCCACTCGTCATCATAAATTTTCTGCAAGTAGAAAAGGGTGGAGATGCCATCTTCATTTTCAGTCCGAAGCTGTTCTTTACTGTAGAGGACTTCCTCATTGTAGTAAGGAGTCAAGACACTAAAAGCTGTCATCTTCTCCACTTGAGGGGCATGAGGCATATTCATGAACAACGAGTTACTGAAGAATGCAATTCTGCGCCTAGCCTCGAGATTTTTGGGAATATTGTGCATTGAATCTCTTGAAACCAGAATTGTTTTCAACCGCCGCACTTGCCTATAGAAGTTCAAGTCATTGGCATCTGGTAATTTGACGGCATTGGCAAATAGCAAACCAGTCGCATCGGTTCTTTTTGCAGCCAAGCCATCTTGCCTGAGGTCTTCAATTTTCCTCTTTTGCTTGGGGAGGTCTCTAATGGAGATATCATAGAGAGTTTGCAAAACATTGACAAGCTTGTTCATATCTTTCTTTTCCTTGATAAGGATGCCAAGAAAAGCTACGAGTTTAGAGTGGATGCTAGGCAAGGCACTCATCACATAGGCCTGCGTGAAGCTCCCCCCTTGAACAGCTCGATCAACTTCATCGAGATAATGCTTGACAATAGAATGCTCTTCGCTGTCCTCCTTAATGATTGCAAGAAGCAAGTACTTCACGCTATCATATGCTTCTAAGACTGCACACCGCCGATACTCATTTTTACATATTTTTTTCCACAGAACTCTATCCGAAGTGTGAAGCTCTTTAGCTTGGCCCAGAGCAAGCAACAGTTCATTACAAAGAAGCAGGCAGGGCCATCGGACAACCCTAATACCCCACTCATTACGAGGCAATTCCATCAACTCAACCTCGAGGTCACTGATTATATCCTCTTCCCTGAAAGTGGCAACTATCTCATTCCATATCAATGCAAACCTCTTCGCCTCCACCTGATTTGATTCCAGCTTCTTGTAAGGCTTTCCAAGACCATATCTGAGCTTCAGACGGTGAACAGCATCATGAAACTTGTTCCTGAAAGTCCCCTTCTCCCTGAACAATGGCTCTTCCGGCATCAAATTGAACTGCATGGCACTGGCGAA
>JAVDBV010002289.1:0-10401 GCA_032619315.1 Piper longum
AAAATCCACTTCAAATTGCCTTCGGGCATATTATATAAATCTCATCCTAGGCCTATATATAATTTTATCAATTTTTTACTAAGATGAAAGATAGTGAAATTGATTTGCACGTACCATGAGTGAGTGCACGTGCTGGTTACAACGAGCTCTAGATTCCCAAGAGATCCTGATAACTTCACGTTTTGAGTTTCCTCACACCAGGAGAAATGTAGAGATTTATGTGTATTGTTTAGTATAATAGGCTCTAGATTAGTGCAAGGGTTTTTCCATTCCGAAGAGATCCTGATAACTTTGTGTTTTGAGTTTCCTCACACCCGGATAAATTTGGAGATTTACGGGTATTATTTAGTATAATGCACATCCGAACTTGTTGTTCAAAGGGTATTGAAGATGATTACCTTATAGTATTTGGCCTTTGTTCTCAGAGTTAGGAGATATATGGAGGACAGGAGAAGGCTTATGATATACTAGCAGTACCAAGGGATGGAAATAACAAAAAGATGAAAAAATGCCGAAATTGGCATTAACAAACTTATCAGCTTAGGATGTTATTGGGTTTGCAGCCTAGTGTCTCCCTAGTAGATGCCCTTCAGAGAGTTTACCAGAAGTTGTATGTGGTATTCTTTAAAATGAGAGGTGTAAAACCCGTGATTCGAATCAGGGTTTTATTAAGCAAATCAGTTGGTTCAATCGTTGGTTCGAGTCGAGTCAGTTCATAGACCACACGCTGAGTCGAGACCAGCGTGAATTATGAGTTATAAAAGTTACCGTATACTTGAATAATTGATGATAACATTGAAAAGATGATGTGAGATGAGTTATGAGAATATATGAATGTATGTAGTATTTTTTTCCCCTTTTATGGAAGTGATCGTAGTTAGGGTGGGTTATCAGTTATAAAACATGTTATTTAGATATTTTGGTGTTTATTTTTTTAAGGAATTTTTTTTTCGATTTTTCTAGATTTTTTAAGGATTTATTATGAGCTAGTTATTATTTTGACTCGAGTAGGAATTGAGTCAATAGTTATTTACGAAATTGCCACTGAGGTATATCACCTCCTTCCCCGACATTTTCCCTCACCGAAACCCTCGCCGCCGCCGTTCTGTCGACACCGCTATCACCTACACCGTCCTACAAACCGATCGACGCCGCCCCGCTGCGTCGTGCTGTCGCCATGCCACCCCGACCGGCCCCGGCCACTAACTTGCCGCCACGACACCGAAATCGCCCCATGAACCACGATGTTCCCTGAGTCGAATCGCCGCCGTCCTAGCCGCGCCCCCGCCGCCGTGACACTGAAGACCACCCTCTCGACCTCCTCAACGTTTCCCCCCTACTTAATGCTACGCCGGCCAGATTTGGTGCCGCCGCAGACGGCCGTCGCCATCGCGGTCGGCTATGATGTCACCACCATTGGGTCGAGCTCGTTGAAATGGTGCCAACTCCTAACCTCGATTATCTTGCCATAATAGTCGCCAGAAAACTGCCAGGAGTTGCCAAAAAACTATCGCGACCCACCAAAAAACCACTAAACTTGCCGAAAAACTGGTTATGCGTGGTCTTCAGCCGAGTTCATCTAGTCAACCTGATCGAACTTCGGACGCCACTGAGTTCCGAATTCGAGCTCCGAAATGAGCGACGAAACCCTAGCCGTCGTCGATTTCTGACGATGCGCGAGGTATAATTTATATTAATTTAATTATTCGAAGTTAATGATTATTAGCACAACATGCTAGGATGTGATGATTGAATGATTGGTGTGATATATATTTTTATCTTAATAAAAATATGAAGATTTGTGAATGTGATATTAAAATAAATGCTAATGCAATGAAGAATAGGAAAATTTATATTGATTATTATTGATGTGTTGATTGATGCGTGGTTGATGTGAGTATGTTATCGGATGTGTGATGCATCATGAACGGGCGTTAGTATTTAGTTTTGATGCGTAGGTACGGAGTAGGAGCTTGCCGCCTAGGTGCGCAACCACGCTTGGAGCTTCTACCAAATTCGTTTAGGACTCGCTCTCTGTCTTTACGCTAATCTATCGTGTTTTGTTTAGAACAGGAAAGAGGACGTGTCGAGTGGAATTTTATTGGATCCCACTCTACAAGGGCCATTTAGCCGATCGTATTTTTGGATTAATAACCCTCGAAAGTGAGATCCCTCGAGTATGTTTTTGAAAACGAGATCCACAGCAAGTTGCCGCTGAGCCTATTTTATAAATCCCTACCCGGGACTATATGTATATATAGTTTTCGCGTTTTCAGTGAGATGTATGACAAGGGAATTCGACGACCGCGATACTCGAGAGGGCATTGGTAAGTCAAAGCGGGCTCTGGATAACTCCATTCCCAAGGGAACCTGACAACTCCATGTTTGAGTTCCTCGCACCCGAAGATCATGGAGGTTTACGGGTACTATTAAGTACAATGCATGTCTAGACTTGTGGTTCAAAGGGTACTGAAAGCAACTACCTAAGAGTACTCGGACTTCATGCTCAAGGTCAGGAGTAATATGGAGAATGTAGAGGGCTGAGATGAACGAGAATGAGATTTGACGCAAGACGCAATAGATGAAATGGCCGAGGAAGAGAATATGGAAAGGGGATGTTGTCGACTCGAGAGCGATGGATCCCATTAGTGTCCTTGTGAGAGTTCTTGAGGAAGTATATGGTTTTATTCAACAGGAGGATTAGCTCTCCTGTGCCAGTTTGATATTAGTTATTTTTTGGGCCGGTAACACTCGGTACTGACGGTTTTCTTATATATATGTAGGTGAGGATCGAGATGATTGAAAGCTGCTGTTGGGAGTGCAGAGGAGCAGCAAGGAATCGCGCACACATGTACTTGCCGTGTGTAATGTGTAATGATTGTGTGTTAATGTTATGTGAATGAAAATTTTAATGCGTTATGTTTTGATAAACTGCTTATGAAGTGAATAGATAAATTTGAATGAATAAGGAGGTGTGGAACTCAGACTCGGCTCTAGTGAAAAGTGAAAGTGAAAGTGACGATGATTGTATGTGATTATCGATTGTAATGTTATACATCATTTTGCTAAAATACATATATATCCTTGTTGTGGACAGGTTGGCCCTTATTGCACTTTCGGGGGAAATTTTGTCTGATTTTCTATAGAAATAGATATTTTTCTTTGGATTTCTCATTTACTGCGTTCATTCTATTTTCGTTTGCATATCATGGCATGCATGTAGGACCATGTTAGAACCCAAGCATATCAACCATGTCTTGCATGTTTGCATCTTCGTCTTCAGACGCCGAGGGTAGATCCTGGTCGGCTTAACCGAATCTATTAGATTAGTGAAAGGTTCGATCGCCGGTGACACTTTCGGGTCGGTTCGCAGGTGAACCGAAGTGGGGTGTTACAGAAGTGGTATCAGAGCAAACTCTTGGTTGATTAAGATGGTAGATGCATTCCAGGCTACATGTGTGCCGAGCTGCTCCGAGCTGTATCGACAGGTGTTTTCCATTTTAATGTTTTTTTTGTTTACAGATTTTCTTACCGAACAGTGGTGTGATAGGGTGTACAGATCAGATCAAGAAATTGTAGCAAGATGGTGGCACAGACTCGTCGGATGTGGACCAGGACCCCATCGCCTCCATTGGCCAGGCAGGACAGTCCTAGCCATGTTCACAGTGACACAACCTCTAGTCAACCTAGGACTGTCATACCACCAGCAAAGGCCAGTGTGCTAGTTTTAGCTAGTGGACACGGTGAGAGCCATCACCGAGACAGTTGCTGTAATTGAGATAGTCTCGTGACCGAGACAGTGGTTGTAAAGACCGTGGAAAAAAAATTTCAACTCGATCAGGGAAGGATCGAACGTTGGAAAATTATTATGATTAATTATGTTATATTCTCTACCTGGTTGATGCTACTCGGTTAAAACCCGCGATTCGAACCAGGGTCTTATAGTCTAAACCGGTCGGTTCGACATTTATTGTTAGTCGAGTCAAAATTTTATATGACGAGACAACCATTCGTTTTCTCATTGACCGTTCATTTTTATCATTGATCATTCATTTTCTTAGACAACCATTTGATTTCCTAGGCGGCCATTCATTTTTTTTGACACCTATAAATACCACATTTCAGTCATTCGATAGGGGGCATTCTTCTCACCCCATCTACCATTCTCATTTTCTCTCCTGGTTACTCTCCCCTCTTCGGGACATTCTTACATCTCGACTACGTGTCCGGTTCGCGGGTCATGATTTCTATGCATGGGGGGTTGGATGACGGAAAACGCTGTGGGGGGTTCCAAATATCCATACCAGTTCGCCAGCCAAGGCTCACACCGTGCATGCTCATAGCGTCTGGCCTTTATGTGGGGTTGGCGTGCGGGACGCAGGGAAGCATTCAGGCAGTGCTGCTGGCCAGACATCACGAGGCTTGGAGCAAAATAGGATTCACCTTGAATAGTTGTTGTAAAACACAAACTTTAAGCTCCCCATTTATATTGCTATGGAAGGGGAGTGGTTAGGGAAGAATATGATCTTGTTTTGGGCTGAAGAAAAAGATTGTCTGGCTTGGTTTTTGGTGCCAAAGATGAGGTGAGGAGAAGAGAAGAGCGTGGGGAAGAAGGAAAAGCTTATAATCTCAGAATGACCTAAGAGCCCGTAATCTCAGAATGACCTGAGAGACGTAATCTTAGAATGACCTGAGAGATATAATCTCAAAATGACGTGACAGCCCAAAATCTCAAACTAACCGAAATCTTGTAATCTCAAAATGACTTGAAAGCTGTAATCTCAGAATGACCTGAGAGTTGTGATCTCAGAATGACCTGAGCGCCCGTAATCTTAGAATGACCCGAGAGACGTAATTTCAGAATGACCTGAGAGCCCATAATCTCAAAATGACCTAAGAGCCCGTGATCTTAGAATGACCTGAGAGCCCGTAGAACTACATTGAGCTTGATCCCGACTTGGGTATGTAAGCCAATTAAGATTGTTTGATTTCAGCTCATCTAAGGAGGAATAAAAACGTGGTTGAGGGTTCTTTTACAAATTCAGGTTTGGTGAATAGATAATTAGTGGACTTCCTTTTTTATTCTTTCATGTTATAAATGTGGCTATGGGAAATGGTCCAAGACTATGGAATAATTATTTTAATGAGTTAGACTTATTTACTTTAATCAAAATTATGTAGCATTTAAATAACACCCGGTCAGGTTAGGGCGGGTCAGTTAGTTATATTTTTTAGTAACACCTGGCCAGCAAGGCCTACAATATTGTGAAAAATGGCTGGATATTTTAGTGGTCATGATAATTACCGCACCAGAAGTGGTCGACAGGAGGGAGACACAGCAATTGCTGGGGTGGCTGAAGCTCAGATGTAACTGTAGCGCAGTCAGGAAGAGTTTATGAGATAAATGCATCGAGAACGGAAGGAACTCAGTAGAGAGCTGAGGCAAATAGCTCTTTGTATAGCCAGAGTCGAGAAGAGGCCAGTTGTAGAGGAAGATACACAGGGAGAGCCAGGAGTTCCTACAGGTCCTTTGCCGCTGTCGCCTCCTCCACTGCCGCAACAGAGGGCTATTCCAACGATTGCCCCTTTCGTTGCCCCAGTTCAGGTGAGAAGGGGACCAGATGTGAGTGGATCCATAGTAGCAGATGGTGGAAAGACTACAGGTGGAAGTGGAACTGCCAGATTTGACTATGTGCCTATATCTACAAGATCACAGTTTCCACAGCATGAATAAGGTGAAGTATCGAATAGGTTAGTGGATACCAGAAATTTGGAATTGTGGCAGTACAAGAGGTTCGTGAAGAATGGTGGATGGCCTTTCCTTGGGAATTTGGACACAGAGGAGGCATTCTTGTGGATATCGTCAGCCATAGGAGTGTTTGTAACTATGGCATGCCCCATGGAGCACCGAGTACGCATCATCACAATTGCATTCTAGGACGAAGCCAGGATATGGTGAAGTTTGGTATAGAATTCGACATTTGCTCACTGACATCCCCAAGACATCACTTGGGAGGAGTTCAGAGTGGAATTTGACGGAAAGTACTTTCCACCAAATGTTAGGAAAGAAGAAGGAGCGGGAATTCCAAACCCTGAGGCAGGGTCCCATGACAGTGGTGCAATACGAGTCAAGGTTCAGGGCTCTGGAGAGATTTGCACCAGATTTAGTCCCCACAGAGGAAAGAAGGGTAGAACGATTTTATGAAGGCCTCCATCACGAGATCAGGATGGCCTATTTGGACAGGAAGCTTGCTATCCTTGGTGATGTCGTTAGAGCTGCAAGCGAGGCAGAGAGAGTTATTGCTATGCGACCACGCCTGGATATTGACCAGGGGCAACGACATCCATGGTTGTATGAGCCAGAGCATGGAGCACAACAGATATGTTGAGTTGATGCACCAGTTGTTATGAGGGCTATGGATGGCCAAGTTCAGGGTTATAGAGCACCCTTCTGTCAGACTTGCCGATGTCATCATGGGGGTGAATGCAGAGTAGGAACAGATGTTTTTTTTAGTTGTGTGCAACCAGGACATCGAGCCGCAGATTGTGGAATAAGTACTATGGTATGCTATAGTTGCAGTCAACCAGGGCATAGAGCCACGACTTGTCCAATTGGTGAGACTCAGCAATTAACACTCCCAGCACCTCCCCAGAGGCTTGCACTCCCAACTTCCCAACACCAACCACAGCAAAGAGACCAACAAGGCTAAGGCCAAGGAGAGGGAGGCAGGAACGAACAACCATCAAGACAACAACAAAGGGGTATGAATCAGAGAGGGATGATAGCTGTCATGACGGGACAAGAGCAGCAGGCCCTGAATCAGAGAGGAATCCAAACACCACCACCAACAGGACCGTCTACCTCAGTACCACCATGGGCGGTAGGTATGGACACAACCAAAATTATTGAAGCACTAGGGGATATGGCAAACGTGACAGGTATGCACGCATCTCACTTCAGCTTTCAGATTTAGTAGTCAGCTTCTAGAGTGAAGCCTCCTTAATCTAAAATTTCGAGGACAAAATTTTTATAAGGAGGGAAGGTTGTAAAACCCGTGACTCGAGTCAGGTTTTTATTAAGTGAATCAGTCAGTTCAACCATTGGTTCGAGTCGAGTCAGTTCATAGACCGCACGTTGAGTCGAGACCAGCGTGAGTTATGAGTTATGAAAGTCACATATACTTGAATATATAATGATAACGTTGAAAAGAAGATGTGAGATGAGTTATCAGGATATATGAAAGTATGCAGTATTTTTTTCCTTTTTATGGAAGTAATCGTAGAAATAGTTTTAGTTTGATTAATGCATTAGGACGAGTTATTGGGTAGCTAGGGTGGGTTATTAGTTATAGAGCATGTCATTTGGATGTTGTGGTAATTATTTTATCTTACAGGATTTTTTCCCGATTTTTTTAGATTTTTTTAGGATTTATTATGAGATAGTTATTATTTTAACTCGAGTAGGAATCGAGTCAATACTTATTTATGAAATTGCCAATGAGGTATATCATCTCCTTTCCCGAAAATTTTCCTCACCAAAACCCTTGCCGCCGCAGTTCTCTTGTCTCCACCGCTGTCACTGATGCCGCCCTACCGCCGATCAATGCCGTCCCGTCGCGCCGTGCCACCCAGACCTGCCCCAGCCACTGACTCGCTGCCACGACTCCAGAATCGCCCCACAAACCACGATGGTTCCGGAGTTGATTTGTCGTCGTCCGGGCCGTGCCCCCGCTGCCGTGATGCGGACGACCACCCTCTTGACCTCCTTAACGTTTCCCCCTTACCCAGTGGTGACGCCGAGGCTGACTCTGGGCACGATTGGAGCGGCCCACCACGCCGACCAGATTCGGTGCCACCGCCGATGGCTATCGTCATCGCAGTGGACCGTGTTATCACCACCATTATGTCGGACTCGACAAGACGGTGCCAATCCTTACCCCCGATTGTCCCACCATAATAGTTACCCGAAAATTGCCAGGAGTTGCCGGTAAACTACCGGGACCCACCGGAAAACTGCTGAACTTGCTGAAAAATTGGTTTTGTGTGGTCTTCTGCCAAGTTCATCTAGTCTAGCCTGATCAAACTTCGGACGCCACCGTATGCCGAATTCGAGTTCCGAAATGCACGACTTAACCATAGCCATCGTCGATTTCTGACGACACGCAAGGTATAATTTATATTGATTTAATTATTTGAAGTTAATGATTTTTAGTACAGCATACTAGGATGTGATGATTGAATGATTGGTGTGATATATATTTTTATCTTAATAAAAATATGAAGATTTGTGAATGTGATATTAAAATAAATGCTAATGCAACGTAGAATAGGAAAATTTATATTGATTATTATTGATGTGTTGATTGATGCGTGGTTGATGTGAGTATGTTATCGGATGTGTGATTCATCATGAACGGGCGTTAGTATTTAGTTTTGATGCGTAGGTACGGGGTAGGAGCTTGCCGCCTAGGTGCGCAACCACGCTTGGAGCTTCTACCAAATTCGTTTAGGTAATCTGTCTTTACGCTAATCTATCGTGTTTTGTTTAGAACAGGAAAGAGGACGTGTTGAGTGGAATTTTATTGGATCCCACTCTACACGGGCCATTTAGCCAATCGCATTTTCGGATTAATAACCATCCAAGATGAGATCCCTCGAGTATGTTTTCGAAAACGAGATCCACAGTAAGTTTCCTCCGGGCCTATTTTATGAATCCCTACCCCGGCCTATATGCATATATAGTTTTCACTTTTTTAGTGATATGTGTGATAAGGGAATTCGACGACCGCGCTACTCGACAGGGCGTTGGCCAGTCAAAGCGGGCTCTGGATAACTCCATTCCCGAGGGATCTGGACAACTCCGTGTTTGAGTTCCTAACACCTAGAGAACGTGGAGGTTTATGGGTACTGTTAAGTACAACGCATGTCTAGACTTGTGATTCAAAAGGTACTGAAGGCGACTGCCTAAGAGTACTTGGCCTTCGTGCTCAAGGTCAGGAATAATATGGAAGATGTAGATGGTTGAGATGAATGAGATTGAGATTGAGATTGGACGCAAGACACAATAGATGAAATGGCCGAGGCAAGAGAATATGGAAAGGGGATGTTGTCGACTCGAGAGTGACGGATCCCATTAGTGCCCTTGTGAGAGTTCTTGAGGAAGTATATGGTTTTATTCAACAGGAGGGTTAGCTCTCATATGTCAGTTTGATATTAGTTATTTTTTGGGTCGGTAACACTCGTTACTGACGGTTTTCTTATATATATGTAGGTGAGGATCGAGATGATTGAAAGCTGCTGTTGGGAGTGCAAAGGAACAGCAAGGAATCGCGCACACATGTACTTGTCGTGTGTAATGTGTAATGATTGTGTTAATGTTATGTGATTGAAAATTTTAATGCGTTATGTTTTGATAAACTGCTTATGAAGTGAATAGATAAATATGAATCAATAAGGAACTTGGAGCTCAGACTCGGCTCAGGTGAAAGTGAAAGTGAAAGTGATGATGATTGTATGTGATTATCGATTGTCATGTTTTACATCATTTTGATAAAATACATACATATATATATATATATATATATATATATATATCCTTGTTGTGGACAATTGGCCCTTATTGCACTTTCAGGGGAAATTCTGTCCGATTTTCTGTAGAAATAGATATTTTTCTTTTGATTTCTCATTTACAGCGTTCGTTCTATTTTCATTTGCCTATAATGGCATATATGTAGGACCACGTTAGAACGCAAACATATCACCCATGTCTTGCATGTTTGCATTTTTGTCTTAAGACGCCGAGGGTAGATCCTGATCGGCTTAACCGAATGTAGTAGATTAGTGAAAGGTTCGGTTGCCGGTGACACTTCCGGGTTGGTTCGTATGTGAATCGAAGCGGGGTTTTACAAGAGGAAACTCTCATTTTCTAGTTTATTATAATTATTTTTGGACCAATAACACTCGTTACTGACGTGTTTTTATTATATAAATAGGTGATGATCAAGACTTTGATGTGCTAACCTAGACGGAGCACCAATGACGTCTCTTGCACACAAACTCATTGATGTTAGATTTCTTTGTTGTTTTTACTAATGATATAATGTTATTATGAAAATGTCATGATATCAAGATTTTGGTAATGAAATGTAGATCACGATGATGTGATGTAACATCTA
Source organism: Piper longum (assembly GCA_032619315.1). Taxonomy (NCBI): domain Eukaryota; kingdom Viridiplantae; phylum Streptophyta; class Magnoliopsida; order Piperales; family Piperaceae; genus Piper; species Piper longum. The sequence continues at coordinate 10,176 of JAVDBV010002289.1, forward strand.
CTTAGTAAATATGTTTAAATATTGAATATGTTCACAGGTGGTTCAAGACACAACCTAGAAATTTAATGTGGCGGATGTAATGAAACGAACAGTTGAGACCCAGTTTATGATTATCATTATGATGATGTGGCTTTATTATGTTGTGAAATAAATGTTTTGTGTTATTTGAGATGTTTATATATATATATATATATATATATATATATATATATATATATATATATAT
>JAVDBV010002294.1:0-10874 GCA_032619315.1 Piper longum
ATATATATATATATATATATATATATGTTTTTATGTACGATCCTACTAGAACGAGCATGTTATTGTCGACTAAATTCCGGCACATGTTTAAGTTTATGTATGATACAGATATGTTATCGTAGACTAGATTTTGGTACATCTTTATGTTTATATATGATAATGGCATGTTACTGTTGACTAGAGTCTAGTACATATATATATGTTTATGAAACTTTGTATGATCCGTTGAATTGTCTAGGCTGCAGTGGTGTCATTATGTGTTCTCGCACAGTAAGTATTTTAGTTGATCGTCGAGCGGTTCCAGCTTGTGCTTTTTAAATCCGTTTCCGTAAAATTTATACGATAGTAGTTAAATTATTAGCTTTACGAATTTTTAACATTGCACTTCGGTCTACCATTGGACCAAAAAATTAGGATGTTACACATATCTTCAACTCTTCAGCCCACTTCCTAATTGCCAAAAACTCTTCACTTTCGTCTCCTACTTGTCCAAAACTTTTTGCTTTAGTCAAGATTTATTTTTAATTTTTTAAAACAAGTAATTTAAATAATTAGATATTAATATTTACTGTTTAATTTTAAATTTTCTACATATAATTTTTTTTTTGATACTTTCAAAGTGATTTCAATGATCAAGATATTTTTACATATATTTGGAAAATTTATGTTTAAAATTGAATATTTCCTGATATTTGCATTTCAAATTACTCTATATTTATTCATATATTATTAATTAAATTAGAATATATTTCATATTAAAAATAATAAAAAATAATGTACAACTTTAGTTAATTACATAACATTTAAGTTTAATTTTTGTTATTAAAAGTTGATGGTCACTTGGAAGTTTGTGTACAAGATAATTTATATTGGCCTTTAATTTAAATATTAGGTTTGAATTTATTAGAAATTTTCAACTAAAAATTGTAGATGATTTTTTTACTGAGTTTGTAAATTGTAAAAATTATTATAAATTTATTTATCATACTTTATTTAAAAGGGAATAATTTTTTAATGTTTTTAATATTATATATTTTAAATTTTCTTTTAAATAAAATTTTAAAAAATTTTCAAACATGACCCCGTATATTGCACGGGTCTCAGCTTGTAACACCCTAAATTCGGTTCGCTATTAAACCGAACTAGAAGTGTTATGATAGACCAAACCAACTCTAAAATTATATTAATTTGGTCGACCCAAACTTAAACGAAAGAGATCTAGTCTAAGTGTCATAAGATAAACGAATAGCAATTTGAATGTATGAAATGTACAATCTTGCATGACACTATATGGATGATATGACAATAAAAAAAATTGACCCTCCAATTGATTAAATATAATAAAAATTATAAATAAATGGACAGGGTTTCTCCTAAAAGTGTATTAAGGGAACCACCTTGTCCATCATTATATCACAAAATATATAAAAATAGCAAGATATATCATCACATTGTACAACACATAACAATTTCTATATCATAATCTATGACTAGGTTTTGACCCATCTACTATCCACATTAACATTACGGGAAGTTTACTGACTTCATTCACAAGAGTGTCATTATCAGTTTCATTATCATTGACATCAAAATATCATTATCAAAAAGAAGATATCCATGCATTAAGCATCATCAACTTATTATGTAAAAAGTTTTACACGTTAACTAGCATCACAATAAAGTCTTATTGTCAGGCATGTGCGTGTTCAAGTATGTCATTGCTTATTCCTCAAATTTGACGTATTCTAATGTTCACCTGCATATATAATTGAAAACTGTCAGTAACAACTATCACTGGTCCAGAAATAATTAATATCAAATTGTTAATGAGAATTAACTCATAAAAATAAAACATGTATATACTTCATGAAAACTCTCATAAGAGTAATTACTAATGAGTCATCGAGTTATAGTCTGGATAGCATCCTGAAATTGAATGGTTTGATGCCTCTTTCGGTATTTTTTCATTTTCTAATCCCTTGGAACTACTACTATATCTTAAACTTGCTATGATCTTCCATATATGTCCGAAACTCTCAAACAGTCGCCTTCAGTACCTTTTGAACCACATGTACGAACGTGCATTGTACTAGTACTTGTAAACCCCCACGTTTCTCCGAGTGTGAGGAAGTTAAAATGTAGAGTTGTTAGGATCCCTTGGGAATGGAACAACCCTCTTAGTAATCCAGAGCATGCTATGATAAGCACATGCACTCACTCATTGTATGTACTAGTCGGTTTCACTATCTCTCGTCTCAATGAAAACTCGATAAAATCATATATATAGGCTTGGGAAGAGATTTAATATTATAGACATGAAGGTAACGTGTGGTGGACCTTATATTCAAAATCAGACTCGAAGGATCTCATCCTCGAGGGTTATTAATCCAAAAAATTATTCGTTAAAATAACCCGTATTAAGTGGGGTCAAATAAATTAACTACTTAATATGTCTTGCAACTTACAATCTAAAACAACAATAGAAGAGATCGACAAACAAGAGTATGAGTCCTAAACGGCCCTAATAGAAACTCCAAGCATAGTCTCGCGCTTATGTGGTAAGCTCCTACACCGAACCGACATGAACGAACTAAGTACTAATACCCATGTACACTCATATAATACATGAATGATATAATGGATAAATCAAATAACACTAAGACAATCATGTATATCCTAATCAATCCAAACAATCCCTAATCATGTTGACAATATAATCTTGTACGATTATATGATTCCGAGATAACATACAACACTCAACAAGGTAAGGTAATCCTAATAATCATGTTATATACGTATGATAAATGTATAATTAATTGATAATACAATTAAATTCAAACGCTATCACTAGTCACAGTCTGCCTATTATCATTCAACAATCGCATCAATTATTACTTTCTCATATGAATCTACATTCCTAAGTGATCATGTCATCAACATCACAAATTTGTTAATATGTACTTAAATATATCAATTAACTAAATAAAGATCATGATTCTGATAGTCAGACTAATACCAAATTGTCATAATTCAAATATTCATTCATAATTATATCAACAGTTCCTAAACAATCTTCTTACTAATTAATAAAATTGGCATTTTTTATGGTTTATCATTCTTAATTAACAAAGCAAACCTAAATTCATATACATGCAATCAATTAACAATTTAATTATATTGCTTATGACGAAATGAATTTAAATCAAATTGTATACCTTAGTCAGCGATTACGTAGCGACGGCGGTGATGACTGCGTTTGCCGTGAAGAGGGAGACGACAGTTGTGATAGCTGTCCCACAAACGAAGTTGGCAAGGGAGAGTGGCGCCAGTCGCTGATGGCGGTAATGGTTGTGGCCAGCTAGGGCAAGAACGGCTAAGAGGGTGGTGTCGGCTAGGGAGAGGGGAGGTGGCTAGAGGAGGTTGAGGTCAGATAGGGAGGTTGGCGGTGGTGCTCAGCTGGCCAGCGGCGGCGCTAGTCACCGGCGATAGTGCATGTAAGCGGCAACCTTGACTCACTTGCTAGTAGTCGTGCATGTCGTTGCACAAGCCGGGGAAGGGTTGGGAGGGTTACCAGAGGCCTTCACAAGAGTTGGTGGGCTGCAAGGCGGCGGCAGTGGATAAACATGAGAGAAAACGGGGGAAAAGGGGAAGGAGAGGAGGGAGGAAATGGGATGGGTGAGGTGCCGGCGACAGCGAGGGGAGGTTGCTGGGGTGGTGGATGGCAGCAGTGAGGGTGGTTGCTAGCAAGGGTTGGGGGAGAAAAGTCCGGCGGCAATTTGGAGAAGATATCGGGGGGAAAGAAAAATAGGTCGGGGCATTCTCATAAATAAAATTTGAGTTACTCTCAACTTGTGCCATAATATAAATAAATCCTAAAAAATAAAATATAATATAATAAAATATTATAAAATTAAATAATGTCGACTTAAGTCAAATAACATGTTCCAAGCTTATTAACCCACCCAAAAACATAAACAATCTGTCCTAACGTGCCAAATGACCTAAATCTAATTCTACGGTTTATTATAAATAAAATAAATTCAGTGTACTCTTATATACTTTGATAACTTATTATGTTATTATATTACTGACGTTTATCACCATATACTTGGATACACATAACCTTCATGGCTTATAACAAGCAATTGACCTTGACTCAATCCGACAATTGAACCAACCAATTCACGAATATAAAACCCTGATCGAGTCTCAAGTTTTACACAGTTAATAGTGATATATAAACAAGCATATTTCAATTGGTCGGTTCACAAGTATAAAATCTTGATTCGAGTCGCAGGTTTTACACAACTAATAATGATATATAAACAATCATATTTCAATAAAAAAATCTGCACATAAATATTTTTATCGACAATATACACTCAAAGTTTGTCCCTTCTAACATTTTGTTGTACTATGCTAGTAAGAGATTTATTTATCTAGCCTTAGCAGCATGATGGTTTAGATTTAAGTTGAGTGACAAGGTGTTCAGTGCACAATATTGACCTTCAACCAAAATTACCTCAAAATTTCCTTCGTGGGAGGAAATTTTGGTGCCATTATCGTCACCCTGATTTTCAGATATATTTTTTTGAAATTTTGCAAAAATTTTAATATTATCAAAAGGGGCAATTTTCCTATGCCCTAGTGGTGGAGATAAAGATGGGTTCAAGTCGGATATGGCTAAATCCCAATTCAACCCAAGTCTGAAATCTAAACCCAAATCTGAATCTTATATTCATTTTATTTATCATATACGTATCTGATTTGAATCTACAAAACCCATGACCAATCTGAATCCAATTAAATTGAATAAAATAATATAAATAATATAAATTTTAAAATAAAAATAAAAATTAATAAAATTTTTATTTTAAATATTTTGAAAATATAACTTAAAAAAATATCGGATACGAATCAGATCACCCAGATCCATATTCCATATCCGATCTAAATATTTTCAGCTATATTATATATCTAAAAATTTGAACCCAAATCTGATCTAAAATCATTTCATATAAAATATAAATAGGTCAGATTCAAATTGGATACACGTACGATGGCGGTCGTCAATAGGTGGGGAGGAAATTCCAATTCATTGACTTTAGAGCAAAAAACTTTTAGCACGCTTCCTAGTTGCGACCATAAAGAAACTTCAGTTATTTTTTATATCTTTTTGAGCTTCGTAAATAGGTTATTTTCACTTTTTCAAAGAATTAAATCATAGTGTAAAAACAACCTAATTACAAAGCTTTAAATAATCGACAAGGTTTGAATTCTGGGCCAATTAAGGAAAGTGACTAAAAAACTTTATAAACTAAAGAGGGTAATTTGTTGCTTGACGTGCTTTTGGCGGTGTTGAATACATAGAAAAAACTCTAAACTCATAATAATCAACTAGTAATTCCAAGCCAAAGCAAAGGGAAGGTCATCCGGCTACTATAAATATCTTTATTTATTATCGCATGTATCCCAATTTAGAGTTGATATTCCGACATTTTTATTGTATATTATAGAATATTACGAAGATAATAATCAAGGTGCGAAATCCTTCAAGCAAGCTAGTAGAAATTATGAATTAATTTCTTTGTCTTATTTACTAGAGGTTGCACCTCCTCTTAAGATAATAATCAAGGTGCGAAATCCTTCAAACAAGCTGGTAGAAATTATGAATTAATTTCTTTGTCTTATTTACTAGAGGTTACACCTCCTCTTAAGATAATAACTGTCTGATGAAAAGCTATCACTTAAAAAGTGTTATCATTTATTGATATATCGTCACTCTCTATATATAAGTATGAAATTATTGATAGATCAAAGATTATTAAAAGGTGCTCGGGCTTGCAAATTAGATTTTTGCGAGTATTGTATCAAAGGGAAGAAAATAAGGGTGAAATTTAGCACAACAATTCATGATACTGAGGGTATTTTGGATTATGTTCACTCTGATGTGTGAATGGGAGAATTGTTCCATTTGGAGGCAACCGGTGACTTGTATATAGGCTAATGGGAAAGCTTTAATTCTTAAGGTAGCTTTTGGATTAAGAGAGGCTCATGAACCTGTTGCAAGTCACTTTTGAGGCCCGAAGAGCCCAACAAGTGGTATCAAAGCCAAGGTTGGTTTTAGTGTTGGTGTTACCTCAATTAGCCACACAATTTGTAGGCCGGTCCGAATTTGTATCTCCCTATTTGTCGGTCGGTCCGAAGTTGGCCCAAATTGGTATCATCGGGGTGACTTGTATATAGGCTAATGGGAAAGCCTTAATTCTTAAGCTAGCTTTTGGATTAAGACTTTCCCATTAGCCTATATACAAGTCACTAGTTGCCTCCAAATGGGATGTGGGATTAACCCAACAGAAACACTGTGTATTTTGCTAAGATATAATTTTGACGATTTTGGCTTAACTTATGGGATTCGGTAATTTCTTATTTGTGATTTTACTTTGATCGGAAGTTAATTTCCTGCTTCAAATACGAGGTAAGTAATTTGTATTGATTTATCTATTTTGATTAACATGTTTAATCTTCACCGTTGATTAGAGCCAGAAGTCTCCAAATAATCTATCATACGTTGTATATATCACACGGGTACAAACCTTTTCTAATGTCGGCAGTGGGTAAATAGTCCATCTTTCGTTGTATCAAAGTCTGATTGATGGGTTGCTTTGTGTTCCACATATTCCACAAGTAAACTCGCATCCAACCAAGAGAAGGCACATTTGTAACGTATTCGTGGTAGCTTTGTGTTCCCAAACTATTTCTTAACTAGAATCTACCCACAATAACCAAATCTAAATGAAAACATAGACAAGGCATATCTTCAGTCTGATCCATCAAATTTAATGGTTGGGTAGCAATCAAAGGGCATGTGTTACCCAGCAGGGAACAAGCAAGAGCCCACACTCAGAAGAGACTTTTCATCCCCTGCAATCAATGTGAAGAAGCCGCCATCTCCATATGCAATTGCACTGCTCTTATATTTCTTACAATCAGATTATACATGACAATACCCAAAAAAGATGGATATTGTGCTATGCTAATTGACATCAATACAAGTAGATTTGAGAGTTGAAAGGCTAGTGTATGAAAGTGAGAATGTACAGGCTACACAAGAACAGCAAAAAAAAAAGTAGAGTTGGACCCTCCTAAGAATTCTCAGCAATTTATGTTTGCTGTTTCGCATGTTTCTCTAAATTCTAATCTGGTTTTTTCTTTCTGTATCATGTTCTCACTCTTGTCTGTCTGGAATGAAATATATGGTAAAATGATGATGGACTTGCATTGTATATCTCTGCAGTTATTTTAGTTGTGAATTGGAGGTTTTCTTCTAGCAGAGGAATAGTCCATCCCTGCTATGTCAATGATGTCTGGATAAGTCTCATTGGTTGATTCCGTATTTGAATCTGATGATTTCACAGATGACTCCTCCTTGCTCTTTGAATCTTCCACCCTTACACCTTCACCGCTTCTTGCTTTCTGCAAAATGATAATAGAAGTTAGTCACTAAACACAACTCACATATATACATGTTCACAATTTGGCCTAAGATTGATGCATCAATATAAAGATGTATAGTTGTTTCTATATAAGCAAGTACTAACCTTTAAACTAGTGGAATTTGCTGGCCCTTTGGTTGTGACATGTTTTTCACTTCTTCCTGCACTTATAGATCATATGTTGCATGTTATGAGCAAGAACATATGTTATTTTATTGAAGAAACGGTGTTAAACTTCTTGTGCAATTATTATATATCATACGCCTATAAAATAATATTATCTTCAAACACCTGAGCAGGCACCATCTTTGCATAGAACAACTTCAGAACTAGATTTCCCTTCCCTCAACTCTTTAGCCTGTTACAAATATAAACCACATAAAATTTAGAACAAAATTATCTACGAGGAAATATACACTCAAATACAGGCCTAAGATCTAAACACATACCTCTATTTTTTGTTGGGTGTCTGGAGAAACTGCAGAAAATGGCCCCAAACGTATCCCTGTGATAATCATTTAAACACATCAATTAGTACTTAGACCATATTATATATAAGCTTGCAGTAAAATGAAAACCATGCACACAAGAGCCCTTGTATAGTACACACGCATGATCAAAACAAAAGCTAGCTAAATAATTACCTTGTGCAGTGACCTGGAGCATCAACAACACAACAGTCATTATAACTTGACTAGTGAAAGTCCATATAGCAGCCATGAAATACCCAGTACAAAGAGGAAATCAACGGAACAAGAAACAAGCTTTTTTCTTGGGTTTGTGGTATTGATCAAGAGGAAGAGAATAGTATTATTGTTGGAGAGGGAAGAGGTTGGAGGGGTAAGCAATAGGGGTGCCTCCAGTGCATGTATATATACACACAGTGGTTAAGGAAAGACACCCGAACCAGTACAGTACAGTTCCATTTACCGGGACTTAATATTCAATGCATTCGGTAGGATTTGGTGGTTAATTTATTAACTGTTCAGGGGTTTTGAAAAGCTGCTAGTATTTTCGTGTCAGCCGCACGCTGCAGCTGATGCTAAGGTCTCTCATTATACAATTATTATAGATAAAATATTTTATTGGGCATATAAATAATATTTTATGATTGATATTTAATTAAATTCCAATTAATATATCTTGTTTTTCAACCAAAAATCGAGTTTGGAGAAAATATATACATCGAATAAAAAATTAGGTACGAATCAAAATAGTGCGAACTATTTAAAGGGTTAGTCAATAATTGACTTCTTGGATGCTTACTATACATTGATGAGCTCATTGCTACTAAGACAAAAAAAAGGAGAACTTTAGTATCAGCTGTAGCTGATGCGAGAATATAACAACTTTTAAATATATCCACACAATTAAATCACTTGGCTATATTTTTTTACATAGACAAAACTACCGTCATCATTTAACCGTTCTTGTAATCCAAGGGTTGATGTTAAAATTAGCTTGTATAAGAGTATAACCTGCTACAGATACTAATTATTCTCTTACATAACTAGCATTAGTTAAAATTCAGGCTATTGGCATAATTTGACACGATTAAGAGCAGATTTGTCACGGTCTTGACACGGCTAAAGACCATGACTAATTGTTTGTCATATTTTTGACAAGTTAGCCTGTAAACTTAGTAACACATGGTTGAATCCGGTTAAACCAAACATACCATGTACTACTGGATATAAATCTGAAATGATACTGACCAATATAAATGTTCATATATTAAAGTGGCATTGCAACTTATAAAGACTAGGGACACCCTTATATAGACATTCATGCACTTAGAATCACATTGTCCAAACATTCACTAATTCGCATGATAAGTTCATACAAAAAGAAACTTAGACGTAGATTTTATTGTGATTGTAAGTGTTCATAAATTATGCCTTATCTTCGTGTCTATGATGTGATAGTGATAACAGATGACTCAATACTGTCTTTAGCGTTCCAAAATGCTAACTCATACTTTTACTCACTTGTGATTGTGTTCACTTAGTAAAATAACATTTTTCATCCCCTTATATTCCATTTAAATGCATGTATAGTAATGTGTAAAATATGGTTAATTTATTTCAAAATATCATTCATACATATATGCATGCCCATCAAATGACACAATTAATGAACGCAAGCCCTAGGCACAATTAATCATGTTTTTTAAACTTTTCTTTTACTCCAAAAACTCCTAGAATTGTCTCCATTTTATAACTTTTCCTGCCTTGAACTTCATGTGTGACTCCTTATTTGTAGATTCGATAGCTAACTCCCAAATTAAGTAATAAAAGTTATTAAAGTGTATTATTTTTTTATTACTTTAGCTAAATCTAATAAATCAAAGAAATGTAATCATAAATTTATTAATTTTGTATCAAAAGAGCAATACATGCTAATTTCATATAATATTTTATTTAATTAAATAAAAAATAATATGTATAAATAATTCTAAATTAGCTTGGAGTTGACTCTACCCCATGACAAGTTGAGTTGACTTTGGGTCCCAATTTTTTAAACTATGCGCACAAGCTATGTGGTTTAAAATCTTTTATTTATAAAAGTCATTAGAAAAAAAATAATCCAACCTCTAGTACCTAATAGAAAGATATTGTTCCACCTATGTAGAAGTGAAGACGAATTTATTGATTAACTAATTCTGAAAAAAAGATTTAGGCTCTCGTTTCACTAGACCCAACATATAAATTTTAATTCAATCATATTAACAAAAAACGTTTTCTGATAATAAATAGGAGATTCAACCAAGAAAAATACAACAAAATAAAAAGAATAAATCAAATTATTTTAAATTATATTCACATTTATTTTAAATATATTATTAAAATTAGAATTTATTTTTAAAATATTCAATCATTATATTTTATCTTATTACTATAAGAGTTATAGTCTATTAAATAAATTGGAGTTTATCTCTAGCAGTTAGAGCTCATGGAGTGGCATGTTGCCTGGATATCTATATATATAAAAAATGTTATTCAGTGATCACCTTGGTGAGCAAATTGCTGCCGCAGATGTAGCACTGAAGAGAGGCAATGAATAAGGGAAATCAATCAATGTAGGTGGAATTGAATGTTAAAGCAGAGAAGAGGAAGAGAAGATTGGGAACATGTGGGCCGAGGCAGCCTTCAATGACAAGTATTGACGATGGCCCCCCGTCGTCGGCAGCCCAACGTGGCCGTCGGCATCTCCACTGACAAGGCCGACGACGTGGCGGAGAAAGTCGCCGGTCCTTCACGAGCACTGTCTCTCCTCCGCCGGGCAAGCGGACCGCTTCGGTGGCGACCTTGCCGGCCATGCATGCATCTATATTACACCATTCTATATACATGATCACCCATGACGTAACCAAAATCA
>JAVDBV010002295.1:0-10339 GCA_032619315.1 Piper longum
GTCATCATGGGTTGTCTCAAAATGTAGATCTAGGTGTGGGGAAGCTGCATGGGTGGTCGGATCAGTCGGTGGTGGCTCGTCGGCGCCGTAAAATGACCCGAACGGGCGGCGGCGGTGGCGAAAGCTGACCCCAAAAAGATCGTCTTCGACGGCGACTGCAGTGGCGACGGTGGCGATTGTGGGTACGACTTGAAAGCCGGCCGCGAGATGATCACGACTATACTGATGGTCTTGCCGGAGGAGGGCCAGGGTGTCGCCGACGGCGAGCTAAAGTGCCGGCGGCGCTAAAGGTGGAAAAACCGGAAACGAGAGAAAACCTCAAAATTTATATGGGCAACTTGGGTTGAGTGGACAGATCAGATTTTGCCATGTGGCATGATCTAAGTGTTCGACAACTCGTGACCTAGTGGGACTCACCTATGGGTATATACATTATAGATATGGACGAAAAGTTCGGATCGAGACCGTCCAAACTCAAAACTAACTCGAGTCCTGAAATTTATTCTATAGGTGGGAATTAAGGAAATAAGGTTAAATGGGCCTCGAAACACTAAACTCAATCAATATGGTCCCACAGGGGCACAGTCGAGTGATTTGAAATTCCTATGCTGCATGTAAATGATGTACCCATAAAATCCCAAACGGATACTAAACACTACAATAGCCTAAATCTAGGCCTAAAATCCTGTCTAAGATATACAAATAAATCTATATACCTCAGTATACATTGATAACTCGTAATCTTATTATCTTCATGTTTGGCATAATCAGCCACTATAACATGCTCATACGGCCATCTAGACCCATACTCATAATTTGAAAATTAGTCTGGTCCGGGCTCGTTAGAACCAACGTGATATAAACCCAAATAAGGCAAACTAAAATCGGGTAAAACCCTAACCCAAAAATGGGGTTTTACATGGGCGGCCACCGTGCCCACATCATAAGAGCTTAATTTATGAGACACTCATATAATAATACTTTGCTCATGCCTTGGAATGGGTGGGTCATTACAAGTGGCATGAGAGCTGTATTTCCTATAGAACCATGCAAATCAATTTGAACTTGTTGAAAGTCTAAGAGTCCACTTTCCCAAGGGTAATTTTTTTTTTATAGAAGCATTCATCATTGTTTTATAGAATTAATTTTTTTTGTTTTAGATGGTAAGTAATTATGGGTATGCCACTTATGTGTCATGCTAGGTGCACATGACACCTAAACCAATGAGTATATATAGGACGCCTTTACAATTAGCGGTGCTATCTAGGTAGTATGGTGGTATGGGGCTCCTCTTCAACATGGATAATAGTGTCATGGGACAATGTACCTCACTTTAGCTATCCATATGAGTAGCAATGCTTAAATAAAAAAATAAAAAAAGAAATAAAATTGTAAATTGTGATTTTTCTAAAATGATTTTTTTTAAACAAAATATGAAGATATTTAAAGTAACTTCTATAGAGCTAGATACAAGTATACCAAAACTAGATAAATTTATACCAACGCATAAATAAAAAATGCCTAAGATAGGATAATAAAGTAGATAAATTCGTAATTTTCTCTTATAAACTTATTATATTTTTTAGGAAAAAAATTCCTAGGGAGATTGTAAAACCCAAATTTTTCTCCTTATATTTTTTAGGACAAAAAGTTACAAGCTAGGGAGATTGTAAAACCCTATAAAAAATAATTAGGTTATTTTGTTAAAGGTTTTGTAAATCTTAGAATGAATCATAAATAATATGTAATTAAATTAATTCTTAAAAATTAATATCATAAACTATCAATTATATCTTTTAGGCTACTCGTACAAAGGTTTTAAATAAGTTTTATTTATTAAATTTTCAGGATTGGGACCCATTCGTATTAATTCAATAGTCATTTTTTTTGACTTTTTGTTAACACACAACTGATATAATTATAAATGATTATGTTCTTTTCTATAAAATTTAATGTATTGACTTCTTGAATTCCACGCATATTCTTGTATTAAAGTAGAATTCTATTAATGGTAAATAAAACAACAACTTGATAGTTTGTGAGCACATTTGGCTCACAAAGGAAAGGTTTTCGAGAAGTTTCATTCATATTAGGATTGTGTGTCATAGTAGCAGGTGCCTCGTCAGAATTTTAGGTCCATATAATTACTTGAAATGTTATATATTTCTATTTGGGAGTCTTCGTTGCCTGAGCCCACATTTGACCACCATGTGCCGAGTACAACCAGGGTCAACAAATTGACTTAGTTCGACACAAGGCAGCACCGTCACAATGTTATATATTCCTATTTGGGAGTCTTAGTCGGCCTTAATTCACATTTGACCACCATGTGTCGAGCTCAACCGGGGTCAACGAATTGACTCAGTCTAACACAAGGCTACACCCTTAAAATTCTTGAGATATTAAATACTTGCTCACATGCCGAAAGAGGTAACAAAGTGCAATGGCGCAAGACGGCACATTCTGTGCTTGTGATACCGAGAGGGTGAGTGAATGGCAAATATCGGTAACTACATGGACCACATAGCATGTGTATGCATGAATGGGATTGTAGCTGGATGGGGCGGCCATCCTTTTAGTATATTAAGAGCTCAGCATAGGCTCATAATGACTAAAAGCCAAATTAATGATGTTGTGGAATATATTACTTTTTTCTTGTAATTATATGACTTAGTGTTCTTATCACTAACGCAAAATTGCCTCTGCAAGTATGACCATGGTAAGATGGGTAGAGTCGGGACAGCTGGAAGACTTTGTTATTGGACTACTTTTTTTCTCTAAATTCTTTGCATGGCAGTGAGATTTTGGTTCAGTTCATGGGGCTTAGATTATTCCGAGTATTTTTTATATTATATTTTATATTAAAATATTGAAAATTAAAGAAAATTTGTTTATGAGACACTTAGTTTCATATAGTAATACTTGGCTCGTGGCTCAAAACGGGTGGGCCATTACATATATCTTACTGAAAAGAAGGAAAAATAAACTAAGTAATATTGGTAAAGAGGCTAGATATTGCAAAAAATAGCAACGACAATAAAAAATGGATCGTCTATTGAGGTAAGATCTTATTTATAAGTGAGAATGAACTATAATCTTTAACTTGATTAACCACTTTTGAATAGATGACTTAGCCCATTATGTTGCACTTTGGGTCGGGTCGTTACAATCTATGGAAAGAATCTCTTCAAGAAAGGTGGGATTATAGAAACCCAAGAAGATTAAGAAAGTATTTTTGAGAGTTAAATTTCCTAAAAGTTTGGTAGAATATAATATGTTTAGAAATAGTCACATAACTAATATCTACTCGGTTAAGATCTAATATATAAGTGAGGATATGTTTAATTCAGCTTGATTTACTATTTTTAAAGAGATGACTTAGGCCCATCTGTTTGAACTTGGGCCGAATTGTTACACTTGGTTTGCGGCCGAATATTTGCAACTATAGTCACCGGTTTCAAATTATGGTCACCACCACCACCACCACCACTCTGTCATGCACTGTCTGAGTAGTTGTTGTGTTGCCACCGCCATCCACTCGCCTCCCTTACCGTAGCCATATCCAGTAGTTCCCTCTACCTTCTCTTCTCCTCCTGCACTGCCAATGTTTTTCTGCTCAAGCCGGCTGTTACTGGTGATCCTACTAGCTGCTAGCCAGCCGCTATCTCCTACCTGATCTTCCTCCTCCCCTACTTGCCACTCCTTTTGTGAAGACCCGCCCATTCTGAATGATAATACAAATGTTATTATATGAAACTAATCGTCTTGTAAATTAATTTTCTTTTAATTTTCAATATTTTAACATAAAATATAAGCTCAAAATAATCTAATCCTTGTGAACCGAAGCACAATCCCATTGTCGTGCAAAGAATAGTAAAATAACAGAGTCCTCCAGCTGTCCCGACTCTACCCATCCTTCCATGCTCAAAACTACAGAGGCAATTCAGTGTTAGTGATAAAAACACTAACTTATATAATTACAAAAAACAAGTTAATATATTCCACAACATCATTAATTCAACTTTAAGTGATTATGAGCCTATGCTAAGCTCTTAATATGCTGGGAGGGTGGCCTCCCATCCAGCTATAATCCCATGTATATGTACACACACTACATGGCCCTCGGCCTATAGTTACCAATATTTACTGTTGACTCACCCTTTTCGTATCACAAGGGCATAATGAGCCGTCCTACGCCATTGCACCCTGTCAACCCTTTCGGCATGGGGGCAGATATTTTAAGGGTGATGCCCTGTGTTGGACTGAGTCAATTCTTCGACCTTGGTTGTGCTCGGTGCATGGTGGTCGAATGTAGGCTCAGGCTGACGAAGACTCCCAAATATGAATATATGATATTTTGTGGGTGTTGCTTCATGTCGGACTGAGTCAATTCCTTGATCCCCAGTTGCACTCAATTCGCGAACTTAGGCCAACCAAGACTCCCAAATAGAAATATATAATAGTTTGAGTAATTATACAAATCTGGAATTTTGTTGAAGCACATGCAACTATGACACACGATCCTAATATAAATGAAACTTCTCAAAAACCTTCAATTTTTGAGCCAAATGTGCTCACAAACTATCAAGTTAATGTTTTATTTACCATCAACATAGTTCTCATTTATATAGAAGAAAATGTGTACAATTCAAGAAGTTACTACATTAATTTTATAGAAAAGAACATAATCATTCACAATTATATCATTTGTATGCTAATGAAAAGTCAAAAAAATTAACTATTGAATTAATGCGAATAGGTCCATATCCCAAAAATTTAATAAATTAAATTTCTTTAAACCCATTGTACTGGTACTCTAAAGGTTATAATTGATAATTTATGATATTGATTTTTAAGAATTAATCTAATTAAATATTATTTATGGTTCGTTCTAAGAATTACAAAACCCTAAACAAAATAACCTAATTTTACAATCTCCCCAGCTTGGGAATTTTCGTCCACAAAAATATAATAGGGTCACAAGGAGAAACGTACTCATTTATCTAACTTATTTATTATCCTATCTTGGGCATTTCTTCTTTATGTGTTGGTATAATTGTATCTAGCTTTGGTATACTTGTATCTAGCTCTATGGAAGTTACTTTAAATATCTTCATATTTTCTTTTTTAAAAAGTCATTTTAGAAAAATCACGATTTATAATTTTATTTTTTTTATTTTTATTTTTTAAACTCATATGCATAGCTAAAGTGGGGCACACTGCCCCATGACACAGTTATCCATTTCGCACAAGTGTCCCATACCACCCATACTATGTAAATAACACCGCTGATTGTAAAGGTGTCCCATATACGTTCATTGGTTTATTAGTAATTATTATTTTAAACATTAGTGGCACACTCATCATCTAGAACATTAAAAATTAATTCTATAAAAGAATGATGAATGCTTCTATAAAAAAAAAATTTTACCCTTGAGACAATGGCCTCTTAAACTTTCAACAAGGTCAAGATTGATTTGCATGGTTCCATTGGAAAGATTTTCTATGATTTCTTTAAAATTGTTAACCGAAATTAAAGATTTATAGTCTATTTCTACTAATAAATATGATCTTATCCCAGTAGGTATTAGATATGGAACTAAGTTGAGGGATCTCACAATTGACCCACTTTAGAAAATTTTGTTCCCAAAATTCCTATACTTGGCCCGTTGCTAGCCCCAGCCCACGATTGGCAACCTAGCTAATGTCCGTAGTCCAACCCATCGTCTCACACGGAAACAGGTTGTTCGGATACTACCTGTAACGACCTAGTCACCATTAGTGCAACGTAATAGGTCTAAGTTATTTGTTTAAAATAGCTAACCGAAGTTAAAGATCTATAGTTCATTCCCACTTATAAACAAGATCTTAATATAGTATGTATTAGATGTGGGATTAAATTGAGGGATCTAACACCCTTACTTGCCGCCGAACATCTCCTCACCATATACAAAGTTATTTTTTTAACATTTTTTTAAAAAAACTTACAGGTTGTTGTTGTTGTTGTTAAATTTCTATATTTTATCAATTGTTAAGTAGTGTTCATGGTCTTAAAATGGGAACATGTTAATTTGATTTTAGTTCATATATATATAATGATAATTATGTTGTTAAATTAACATTTTTTAGATAATTTTCGTGTTTGATTTGAAAGATTTTATTTAATTATGTATTAAAAGTGAATTGTGACAGCCTAAATTATTACATTATTGATTTTTTTTTCTAATGAAGATGATATGATGTAGCCTAAAATTATGGTTGGTTAAGTACGTTAATAGCTTAATGTGATTGTTTTTAATAATTGTTGGTTCAATTGTATTATATATGATGTATATTTGTTTAATATGTTAATTTTTATAATTATATTTAATATAATTTATACTTACTGTAGCTTATTTTAAAAAATTGCAATTTATAATTTATGGAAATTTAACCTTTTAGGGTTATGTGATATTTGGGGCGCTTGACTGATTTGTATTTATAATAACTATTCTGTAATTCATCTAGTAAGGAGTAGATGAAAATGCCTGCAATATGAATTAATACAGATGGAATACTTAATATCCATTTAAATAAATTCAACTAATAATGACAGCCAAAAAAGGTGCAACACAAACACAAGGTCCAAGCCCCAAATGAGATGGTAAATCATCAAAGAACCAAAACAAGAGACATTTACAAAGTCCATCTCCAATCTTTGGCCTAACATGCTCTTAGGGGTTTAAGTCATATGTGTAGTGTTGAAATTGAGATACTTGAAGCCATCTACTTTCTAATTCGTACTGTTTTTAATTTCATAATTCTCCAAATCAAGATTTTCTATGTGAAACATGTCTTTTATATAAATACACACACACACACACACACACACACTAATGTTTGTTATTGATATTATCCACATCTAAATTTTGGCGTTCTTGCTTTCAGTTTCAAGCTATAAATAAAGTTCATTGATATGCATCAGTATAGACTATACTAATGAAAACAAATGATTGTGATTGAATGCATCAAAGGTGGTTAGCTGGGGTAGCAACCCCAATTTACACATGATACTTCATAAATCGGAATCATTAAATTAATTTCATGATCATACATAATTAACAATACTTAATGAAGTAAACTTATACATTGTGCAGAAATAAAATTAACTACTGATCATTTCAATTTATCACCATGAATGTCCATGACAAATTTCCATATATCTAAATAAAAGACATCTATCCCAGTATCTGCTCACCAGAACAGTGCATTAAATTGTTATACTAATATGTAAATAAAGTAAAATCCTAATAAGCTGATTTTTTCCCATCCCGTTGTTCCATGGCCTCTAAATACCAGTGTACATGCAAACTTGTCTTGTCAGTATGGATAACAATATAGAGTCCACAACTTACATGTGTAGTAAATAAGTACTTACAGAAAAATAAGACTAATCTGCAAGCGAATAAGCAAGGTAAAAATTGAGTGAAACTTCAATCATACTGGCACTTAACCGAACATAAATACAATCTGGAAACTAAATAACGAGGAACAAGTACTTGCAAATAACATGATAACTGGATTTACTTGTAACATTACATAGTACTTCATAATATATAAACTTGTTAATATAAACATGACATATTACTTGATATCTGATAAATTGAATAATTAAATAATGCTACTTATGTGACTTACTAAGAATCCTTAGTAAATTGATTTAATTAGTTCATAACATATAAACAAACTAAGTTAATTACCCATGTGATTTACATGTAAGACCTAGAGGTTAATTAAATAACTTGAACACTAAGTCCAATACAAAAATGGGTGGTATGAATAACAGGTAAAAACACATGGTATGTGACTTACTAAGAATCCTTAGTAAATTGATATAATTAGTTCATAACATATAAACAAATTGAATTAATTACCCATGTGATTTTTATGTAAGCCCTAGAAGTTAATTAAATAACTTGAATACTAAGTCCAATACCGAAAATGGGTGGTATGAATAACAAGTAAAAACACATGGAAAAGCCGAAAACTACATGTTAGTCTTGACACTTGGGTTGCCTCAACTCCTAACAAATTTAGTACATAAGTACTTCATGAGAGTTATTGCATCCTAACTCAATACTGAGAGATGTTGTGGCCGTGACAGAACCCATGTGGTAACATGAATAATAACCACTGGTGATCACTAGCACCATCAAGATATTAGACATGGAACGAGGACTTTGGTTCTTGCTTTGGGGAGATGCACTAAAGTCTATGGTGTAGTATGTCAACTGAACCATCATGATTTTAAATAAAACTACGTGAAAACATGTTGCTAGGTCTAGGCCTTGCGCTTCAACTTAACACTTGAAAATTATAAGTTGAATTCGACGCTTATATCTTGATAACTTGCTTATTTGATAACGTGATAGAAAACATAGTATAATAACAGTTAATTCATCAAGACTTTGCCAAACAAAGGTTAATAAAACACCCTAAATAACGAATAAAATAGACCTAGTACACATGCAACTCCGAGCTTCTAGATGCTCAGTTGCAATCATCATAGTCTGAAGAATAATACAATTCTATATCACAACCCATACTAGCTTACATATCCACATGCTATGTCATGGCACGAACATGATGATGATGTCATATTATAGGGCAATAACAATATTAACAATCATAGAACATCAATCGAGCATCATATAATCTTTAAATATTCATTTATATAGCATACATCAAGCATAAACATGAAATAAACCAAAAAATTAGGATTAGGGTATGAGTACCTCGACATTGGGTATCTCGGCTTCTGAGTGCTATGGCATTGGGCCTTGGTTTAGAAGCTTTCACATGAGTGCTGTGGCGCTACATATCTTGTCTCCCGAGCACCGTGGCACTGCATTACATGCTTGGCTTCTACAATGCTCAATGTTGCGGTGCTGATGGGTAGGGCCACAGTGCTAGCGCTAGGGTTTCAAACCCTAAATTTTCGATTTTTTTAGTTTTAAGTCCAATATTTACTGATCAAAAACAAGATTTTTATACTCTCAAAACATCAAATCATGGGTTATAATAGGTTTTTAATCTAGTTTGATTTGACGTACTTTTTCATGATATTATTTTTAGAAAGACATGCTTATGTTAAAAAAAACTATTGTCAAACAAGCTATATCTTGTTTAATCATATTATAATATGGTTAGATCATTGAGATTACTTGAAAAACATGTTTACAACATGTTTAAAGATAGTTTAACGTACCATACATCAATTTCATGGATGATACTATCATGTAGATGTATAAAACTTACAAGAATATACTAACAACATGAAGAACACATTCTATGCGCGTGGACACGATTGGAGTTTCTACTAGGTCTGTTTAGGACTCGCCCCTGATTTATTATTTATTCTATCATGATTTATTTTTACAGATTGTAGGACGAGTTGAGTGGTGTTTTATCAAATCTCACTTAGCTCGGGTCATTTAGTCAAATAGTTTTTTGGATTAATAACCCTCGAGGATGAGATCCCTTGAGTATGTTTCCAAAAATAAGATCCACCACAAGTTGCCTTCAGGCCTATTGTATAAATCCCTTTCCAGGCCTCTATAAATAGTTTTATCAAGTTTTCAGTGAGCCGAGAGATGGGAAAACTGACTTACACGTACCATGAGTGGGAAAACTGGACTTGTAGTTCAAAGGGTACTAAAGGTGATTGCTTGAGAGTACTCGGTCTTCGTACTCAAGGCCAGGAGAATTATGGAGGTAAGGAGAGGGCTTAGGATATACTAGTACTCCCGAAGGACCAAAAAATGAAAATGCCGAGAGGCATCAGCAACAGCAGATCCGTTAGTTCAGGATGATACCGAGTTTGGAACCGAGTGGCTCCTAAGTAGGTTCCCTTCAGAGAGTTCACGAGAAGTATATGAATGTTTTCATTCATATGAGAGTTTGCTCTCATAGCCAATTTGATATTAGTTACATTTTTGGGCCAGTAACACTCGTTACTGACGTGTTTTTATATGTAGGTGAGGAGCATGAGTTAGATGTGCCAGCGTTGACTGAGGAGCAGTGATGTCTCTTGCACACACAAGTCAAGGATAAAATATTAATGTTTAGTTTATGTTGTCATTATATTAAGAATAATGTGATGTAAAGTAAGGTATGACAATATGATGTGACATTTGAATATATATGTTTTAGTAAATATATTTAGACATCGAATAAGTACAATAAATAAGACCCATAATTTGATGTGAAAAGTGATTAGAATGCACAGATGGGTTGAGACCCGAAATTCAGAATGAATTATGCAACATATTAGAATCTTATGTAAATACCAATGCATGAT
>JAVDBV010002296.1:0-12863 GCA_032619315.1 Piper longum
CTGTAAGCGTCGTGCCGCGGGTTTCGTTTCCACGCCAACAAAATACAAAGCGCAAGTATGCAGTGTCACGGCATTGCCGCAGTATTTGCAGTCCACATTTCACATAATTGTCTTCCAATCCAAATAAAATCAAATCCTAAATATTTTAACAAGCTATTCAGATTATTTACATACTTTCAATGACAGTTTTTTATTCAATTATCTATTAAATTAAATCTTACTGTTAAAGAGCACTAAAGACGATATATTTTCTAGTTATTGATCCATACATCTAATTATCATATTAAATTAACAGACATAAAACTTCACAAAACACGATAATATAATAAATCTCCAGGTATTCTTTATAAATTCACGAAACTAATCAAGATAATTATATAAAACATGCATACTAAAGGAATTATATACACAACTTATTCTTTCTGTGATCAATCACACATACATCATATCCACACCTTATTAATTCATTGTACAACACAATCTTCCACAAAACAAAACAAAGTCTATGATTTTTGTAACACTTCAATTCGGTCCGAAGGGATGGACCGAATCATGATATTCTAATATAGAAGCTATTCGTTGGGCTATCACGACAAATTTTACGAAAACGGATCTCAACCCTCCATAGAGGCTTAAGACGGACACCAGGTTAGTTTTCATAAAATGTGTGTAGAATTTGTACTACAAAGGCGGATCTTAGACTTAAAGGATTCTTATATGAACACCCTTAGTCGTAACAGATGTAGTACCACCCCTACGACTATGAGCGGTGACTTTAAAAATGTGATGATCACTCCCAACGGTAGAAGAAGCACACCCCCACTATAGTTTTGTGGTTACATGCTGTTGCGTGTATCATATTCTTACCACTTAGCTCAAGTGATTGGCTTAGGTTTTTTTATTAGTTATATGAAGATGATGCGAGTGTTTAAACAAGGGTCATGGTTACTTGTGCCACATACCCTACGTGAGCAATAATTAAAGTGTTAGAGAATTATACAATATCATCGAGTATCAGGGCATCAAATCTTAATACCCAGACTTTACGTGGGTCTTCAAGTGGTGTGAACAGTAAGCCCCTCTACCCACATTACTCTAATACACAAATAACTACAGCCAAATACGTTTTGCAAACCTGATTTATCTCCTTGTCATGTTCTAGGACTCTGGGGCTTATGTACCTTGTAGACGATGGTTAACCTTGCCCCAAAGTATTATGACTCCACAGTAAAATTATAAAGATAAAACATGTTAGCATAACCATTAGAGCATACATCTAAATCAAGCAAGGTTCACATAGTTAGGGCATATGACCATCACACACAAAAGATAAGGTTTAAAGCAAACAATAAAACATAGGGCCCCCACCACCACCGCCACTGTGCCGTTTGATCCATGCACTTAGGCCGGCCAACACAAGGGAACCTCACCTACATATAATAGAAAGCAACGTCAATAATCAAATAAATTTGATTACCTCTTCGAATAACAACTGGTAAAATAGCAAGCTGGCAAATGGGTATTCCATTACCCACGAAAACTTATGAAACTTCAAGATTGTCTCACACAGGGCACTAAGTAAACATACTTAAGCAAGTGTCGGCTGCATGTATGGCTAATAATCATATTCATACATACAAGACTTACACCCTCACATCTTCCATATCACCTACCTTGGTACTCAAGTGGCATATGTGTTGCAAGTATCAATCTAAATGTGTTGCATTACATAGTACCCTCATACACCGCAACTACCTCAGGGTTTGAAGGATTACCAGTGCGGTCTATACATATCTCCATACCACCCACTCTCTTATTCGTGAAATCCATAAAATTGTGCGTACTTTTATATTAGGCTTAGGGAAGATGCTTATATCATATATTTCTAGAGCTTCAATTCAAAAAAAAAACAAGGGGTCTCATCCTTATAATTTTATTAAAGATGTATAAAAAACACAACTAAATGGACCGACAACGGAGGGATTCAATAAAACACCACCGATGTTGTCCTACATTTGAAACACGATTAAACTCGACATGCAGGTAGTCAAGCAGAGATCAAGAAAAGGAGAGTCCTACGGACCTGTGTGAGTAGAGCTCCGTATTCTAGTCGGTGAGATCACCTGTGATACCTAACATGGAGATTGAACCAAATAAGAATAGGTCACATCGGCATGCAAAACGAGGCAAAGACTCACAAGCTCAGTGACGTGTTAAACCTTATTAGGTAACTTAATTAAGGTTTTGGTTCTATGTTCATTTAGTGAGATTTAATTAATTCTATGGTTTTTAATCAAATAGGCTTACCATAAACATTTTCGGGTAGGCCCAACAATGTCCAAATGGGCTGAAATTTAGATTGATTGTCCCTTACACTATAAGGTTTATAGGTAAATTCCACCATGACTAGCCCATGGGCCAATTAATGGGAACAAGGCTCATTAAGATTGGCTCTAAGGTGCTGGAACAGTATTCCTGAGTTGTGCACCAATTTTATAACTATTGGTTAATGGGCTAGAGAAATCCAATTAAGCTTGGGCCAGTGGGCTTGAGTCCAATAAGATTTAGTCGAAATTTACTTTCTAAATGGGCTTATGTGGTACAAATTGGTTCACTGGATGGGCTATGTCTGAAGCTATCTATACCCTAATGAATTTAAAATTCACAAATAAAATTGGGAATCTACCCAAATGGCCCCAAAATTGGTCACAGTTATATTGAGAAATAGGGTAAGATGTGAACCATATTTTACTAAAATCAAACACCGTTAACCTATTTTAAAGTAGGGTTTTCACCCACATCTTTACACTATCCCCATAAACAACTCTTCAACATACCTAGATGATTTTTAACCATTCCCAAAATTAACATATTTCAGTTAGACAATTATTGAAGTATCATATAATTTTCCAAGATTTTATTAGTTTAAAATTCTAAGTTTAAAATATCACACAATCATAGATCATGATCATAGTCTTAAACGCACTAGAAATACAAGGCGTACTTATGGGTTGTTCATAAATATTTAACGTTTATTTTAGGATTAAAATTTAACCAAAAACTCATAGTATTACCAAGAAAAACATGGCAAGCTGTAAAGCAATAGATCTTTCACTTATATCACCATAATGGTCCAAGTTGCCACTTTTTCCTCAGTTTTTACCCTTATACATGAACATTCTAGGACATGACAGGTAAAAGATATAACACAAAAATTTTAGATCTATATGTTTTGAGTGCATCAGAATAAGAATCGTACAATTAGAACATCAAAATGGCACAATATGATTTTTATACTGAAATGGTGTATATCAGTGACCTATATGCATTATAAAAATTATATATATTTATTTACATGGTCAAATAAGATAAATTTATACTCCAAATTCTCCTAACATTCATACATACATGATAAAAATATTTTAAAAATAAATTAATGGAATCATAAAAGAAATACACACCAAACAACGAGGAATAGTGGCAGCCCAAACCTAATGCCAATTTGGAGGTATTTTGAGGCATCAAATACCAAAGCCTACCAGCCTAGGTTGCTAGAAAGTGGAAGGAGGTTGCTTGGAGCTCCAAGGAGGAAGAAGAAGGCCAAGGAGAGTAGAAGAAAGTGGTTGGTGGTGGGGATGGGAAGGAGAAATAGTGAAAAGGTGAGGAAAGGGGTGGATTTTATAGAAGGAAGTGGTTGGTTTGGTGATGTCATAGGTATGGGTACTATACCTACAGAGGTATGGGTTGTCTTAGTGATGTCATAGAGGTATGGGTGTCATACCTATAAAGGTATGGGGCCATTTCTATAGAGGTATGGATGTCATACCGATGGGGTATGAGTGCCATACCTATAGATCTATATTTGTCATAGCTATAGGGGTAGTTGTGTCATACCTATAGATGTATGGGTTGCGTTAGCTAAAGAAGTATGGGCTGGGTTAGCTAAAAGAGGTATGGGTTGGGTTATTTCAAAACCAAAAAACTTAGGGTTTCTACCCTAAAGTGATTGGGCTTATCTTGGGAATTGTGCTGAAGGCCCAGAAGGGTTTAGGATGGTTCGAAAGGTTATCAAACACACGGAAAACACACAAAAGACATGTGAGGAACACGTTTCTAATATCTAATTATATACGATTAAATTAGATCAAACGTTAAAAGGTCAGGCATTTTACATCCAAACAGGCATGGCGAATGCCGAAGGAGGCTAAGGTGCTTACAACATATCATATAAGAACCACGGCAAGAAGGGCCGGACCCTACTAACCCTACTCAGGTAACAACAAAACTGACGATAAAAACCTTGAGGCAAGTAGCCCAAGTTTTACAATTTCTCTTCCTAAGAAATCATCCAAATTCAATAGAAAATTCATATAATTACGATATAAGCATGCCCTTCACATCAATTCAATAAAAACTTGATTCAATGAAGAAATTTGAGAAAAGACGAACTAAGCCATACCTTAGCCTCCTCTTTTCCTCTTCTCAACGTGAGGAAATTTTTACAGAGAGAGGGATTGATCTCTTTCTAGGATTATATTCAAATTGACACAATTAAGTGGGCATTTAAGTGGGGGTATTTTGGATTCTACTATAATTAATTAATTAATTCCTAATATGGCTTCTATTTATCTAAATGTCATGTCTACTTCTTAATATCACCTTAACTAAGAGATCTAAATCTCCAAAAAATCATTCCCGATCAAATTATTCACTACAATTCGTCATATTAGAATTTTCCTATTTTTTAAACTTATAAAAAGTCAATTTTACATTTCCATGTCATTAATTAATAACCTGACCATAAGGTCAATTTAAAGCAGTCATATATCTCTCTATAGAACTCCATTTTACCTGATTATTTTTTTATTAGATTCTTAAAATGTCAAAATTTTTACACGAATTCTAAGAGAAGAATTTTTTAAAGTGACATGTTTGACTTATCCAGCTAATCCAACTCAGTTAATTTGTTCAATTAATAAAAAATTGACCTAACATAGGATCTCACAACGGCCATTGCTGGAAACCTAGCCACCCGTGACCCTGAACAGCTTGATCACCACCAGCCCCAAGTGGTCTAGCTGTCCATGGTTCGAGGCTGGCAAACTATGTTGTCCCAAGCCTACCCAGTAGCGGATTGCCACCTATCATTTAAAAAAAATAATTTTATTTTTAAAAATCAATTTCATTTTTAAAATGGAGGATAATCTCAAAACTATTGAAAAATTTCTATTTTTTGGCAATTAGGCTTGATTTTCCCAAGATCTCGTAATATTAATAAAGAACCTCCCTTTTTTTTGATAAAAATTCTTTGATTATTTATGGGTGTGCATTCTTAACGTAGCTTTTTATTCTATCAATCATGATATTTGTATCTTTATTTTTTATATCGAATTGAGGATAATTTTTTTTTGTGCGTGAATGACAGGTCTCTAATATTAAAGGTATTTAGGGCAAATATCTAAAATCAATATTAAGATTATGTGTTTTCTGTTGTGCCAAATTCGCATTGAATTTGCGTCAATTTTTAAAGAAATCTAATATTATAAAATACAATTTGTGACTTCATGGCTGTTGCTAAATCTGCCTTCCACTTTTTGTTGAGTATTCCCAATATTGTCTTCTGACGAAGTTCGCCAAAATTGCCATCAAAGTTAGTTGCATGTCAAAGTACACATACGTCAAATATACTTTGAAGTATATATTTTCTCCTTTGAATCTGTAGTGAGTTATTATTCTTTTGAACATATTTTTATATAATTCTCTTCTCTTTTTTTCTTACATTTAATGCAAGTCTATAACTTTTAACCAGATATAGAACCTTGATCTTGTATACCTACAGTTTTGTTAAATGTTCTATTTTGATAACTCTTAAACTGTTGTTTGTTATTGTTCTTTTTTATTCATTTATTGATGTGAAAATTATAACGCAAATATATGTGCCGAATCAAGTAATAAAAGTGATAAGAAATTATCATCCCACGTGGAATGAGTAATAGAAATTCTCAATTATCAAAACTAATTTAATTAATTATACTGAAACGAAAACAAGTTCAAATAGTGATTTAATTAAAAATGATGACTAAATTAATCTAAAATATAATATTTAAATGATAAATTGATTTCAAAAGGACAAACTTAAGATTTTCAATTTCACTTAATGCTCTATATGATTAAATTTATATTTTTTACCTATAAATTACACATTCGAATCATTAACCACAGGAATTACTTATGTATGACATCTCTTAAATTCACCATAAACTTATCACTCGTACCCAACTTCTATATCTATATGAAAGTGCGTATGCAAAATGATACTTTTTAGTTATACCCTTAAAAGTTATCCTAGACATATGAGAATATCTCTATTTCATATGTAACTCACCCAAAATAGATGAACAAAGGCTATTGTATTCAATGACAAATCTAATCTTTCTATCTCTCGACAAAATTAAATCTCTAAATCAATTAATAAATGGCTAGTCTAATGATAGCATTGATGAATAAAATAGAATAGATGATCCAAAAACACAATCACATAAACAAAAATTAATAACCTTGATTAATCCATGCACTAAGTTTCATTGAAAATCCTAAAAAAGAATTTACTCCATAAAATATTCAAATAAACTCAAGAAATTCATATATGATATGAAAGACATATTTTAATTATAAAGAAAAATAAATCAGAATAAGAAAAACTCTTTTCGAGAAAGCTAATTATTTTTCTGATCCAATTTCTTCATCGTTCCTTCCAGTCTTTCGAGCCGTCGCTTTGCCATCTTTTGTTGTTCTCCTTTCTCTTTCTTTAAAACACTAATCAATGTTTATATAGAATCAACTCAAATATAACAATTGTGGTCCACTAGGATGTTCAGAAATATCAAAAAAATCAATTTTCCTGGCGCCATCATTCAGGTACTCAAAATCCCAGTGCTGAGGCATTCTGCTCTCGGTTTTGCTACGGTACCAGCGCTCAACCGCTCAAATAGTCAATGCTCGAGTGCCACTACAGTACCCGAGGCATTGGTACTGTAGCTACAATAATACCCACGTCGTGCTGTTATCGTGTTGTTTTAGATTACTTTCCCATTTTATTTTGGTCATTGAACATTGTTACTTTTGGCTTAGTATACTGATGTAACAACCTCATGTTTGGAAACTTATATTTTCAATAATTTATAATATTTTGATTAATGTTTATATTTCCTTCGTTTTGTTTTGTTTTTTCTTGTTTATTTTTTGTGATTGGTAGTTGTTGTCTTCCATCGAAGAAACAAAGTAGGTTATGATCTTAAGATATTTGTGGGTGTGATCTTCCATGTAATTATTGTAAAAGATAGCAATATTAAATAATCTCACTGACTAGGGCTGCTAATTAGGTGAACTAGTTCATGAGCATTTGGTATTCGGTTGGACTCGACTCGACTCAAAACTCGACATTTAAATGCTTGAGCTCAAACTCAAAACCTACGAGTCGAGTTTGAGCAAGGAACTACTCAACTTGACTTGACTTGGTTATAATTTGAACTCGACTAGAATTCAAATCAAATTAAAATTATAAGTTTTCTTTTGTGAGACTATAATCGCACAAGAAACAACTCAAATCCATTTTCCTCATGACATGTTCCAAAAGGATATAACGGCTAAACGACCACCTGCCTCAGCGCCTGTGTCCTGGACTTAGAGGCCTTTTTGGGAATTCCAAACTTGAGTTATTTTTTGCTTTCATAGACTTAGACTAGATCTTTGATAATTTTAATCTTTTAATTAAAATTTTAGAATGATAAAAATATTTAGATCAAAAGAACAAAGGTAACACTCAATAACATAAACAAACTTTATTAGATAAAAGATAACTTGCAGATGTTGGATTTGCACAATCCATTACTGGCAATTCCAGACTATATTTTTCCCAACTTCTTCGCCCTTCGAAGACTTGAGAAAAACATATAGTTACTGAGTCCTTATATAGATTTGGACTCGAAGCTTGATGGCAAGGATAGAAATTTTGGTTGATTCCTTGATCTGAGTAACTTGCTTATTTGTGAGATCCTTCAATTTAGTCCCACATCTAATACCTACCAGGCTAATATCCTGTTTATAAGTGGAAATGGACTATAGATCTTTAACTTAAGTTAACCCTTTTAAAGAAATGACTTAGGCCCTTTACGTTGCACTTTGGGCCGAGTCGTTACATTATTGCTGCCTCTTGGTATGACAAAATCTATAACATCATCGAGCTAAAGACTGAGAGAAAATTGGGGCAAGTAAACATGTTAATCACTGCTAGTCAGCAAAATAGTAGCTTGCCTTCAGCAAATCAGGAATTTCTTCTCGCAAGGTCACAAGTCCAATAAGCTTCTTACCCACGACATCAGGGATTGCTTCAGTGACAATCTATAGACCATCAAATTTAATGTCACAATGGCTATTAATGATTTAACTTCCACTATTATTGTTTTGAGAAACAAGCCTTATGTAATATTGCATTTGACCGTGTAGCTTCCTTTACCCCTTTTAAGAGAAGACCTTTGCCATTACGAATTGCTAGTGATGGTATCTGCATAAATATAATCAACTGTAGTTACAGGAAATTCTCGTTTTGGAGAACAAATAATGCAATATAAAGAGTATTGGTTATAAGTTGTATCTTTCAAAGCTGAACATAACAACCTATATACAGTACATTGAGATTTTGATATTATTTAATATTATTATCTCTTAACTTAATTACATGGATGACCACGCCCACACACACCTTAAGGTCTTATCCTAGTTTGTGTCTTCAATGGAAGATAACAACTACCCACAATCACAACAAAAAAACAAGATGAAGGACTAGGATTGGTAATTGAGCAAGCTAGCTCGTGAGCATTTGGCATTCGACTGGACTCGACTAGACTTGAAATTCGATATTTAATTGCTCGAGTTCGAACTCAAAACCTACGAGTTGAATTTGAACAAGGCAGTGCTCGGCCCAACTTGACTCGGTTATAACTTGAACTTGACTAGAATTCAACTCGATAATATAATATAATTATATACATAATATCACCTATCAACTCAAAAAACATTTAAAATTGTAGATAAATCTTATTATTGACTATTAATATAAATTCTAAAAAATAGTTTTACTATAATAAAAGTACAAAAACTAATTTTAATTATCATTAGTCTCTTACCTACGGAAAATCTCTATCATAACAGTTTAATTGTTTATCATGGCTTAATAAACCAAAATCGTAAGGTTAACAAATTATGCATGTTATGGCTTATATAAGAGTCGAACCACCAAAAAAATGGATAAGATAGCCAAAAGATTTACACTTCATTATCAGGATAAAAATACATATATAAACATTTTTTTTAAAAAATGTATGCCAAGAATGTCCAAAAGATTTAAGAGGAACAAATTTTTAAAATTGTACGAAAAAGAAGTAAGCCTTTAAAATAAATATTTATCCCGTTAGGACGCATTAGCTAGTATTTTGGGTGGGTTGGTAGAGTTAGAACATATTATTAGGTGATTATTAAATGTTTCGCATTTTATTGGATTTAATATATTTTATTTAGTATTTTTTATATTTATTTTATTATTATTCACTCGAGTAAAAAACGAGTCAAGTTTTATTAAAAAACTACCTGTGCATACATACATGATTCTCCAAGAGCACTTCTCTTCCTCACCCAGCCACCGATGTGGTTGATTGGATCCTTCCACCATTGACAAATTAAATTTAGATCATTTATCGTGTTATAACACATGAGTTATGGGTAAGTTGGTAGAGTTAGAACATATCATTGGACGATTATTAGGTGTATCATATTTTATTTTATATTTTTGGAATTTATTTTATAATTATTTACTCGAATCAAGTACGAATTAAGTTTTAATTACGATATTATCACCGCCTTATATTTTCTCCCTCACCCTTCACCTTCTAGGCATCATCACCTCCACCAGACACCACCCCTCTCCTCTTGCCATGCCACTGCCGCTAGTGACCTCACCACCGACTGCATCACCACCAACCCTGCCGAAGCCTTTTTCTTCTTTACCCTCCTTTCTTCCTCTCTACTCTTGTTCGCAGCCACCCTCATTCTGTTTCGTGGAGAGCCGCCAGCCTCGCCGCCGCCAGCCTCGCCACCGCCAGTCACGCCTTGCTTCTGCCGTCATGCTGTCGACCCTCCCTCTTCGTCGTCAACCTTCATCTGACTGAGGTACCGCTCAAGGATGAGAAAGTTGCCACCTTTGCTGGCCTCACCGGGAGTTTCTCCTTGTTCGTTCGTCGGAATACAGTGCTGTCAGGACCACCATCTCCCTCCTCCCCCTTGCTGTTCGGCCGGCTGCAACAGTGGGTTGCCACCAGCTATGTGTCATCGCAGGATGGCAACCCCCATTCCTTGCCGGCCTTCTCACACGCAGAGGGTTTAGTTTAACCCTCACCGACCTGCTCCGATTTGTCTTGTTCGTGACATGGATGAGTATAGAGGAGAATTTTCTTCCATAACTGAGTGTGAATTGGATTGAAATGATTGTTTATATGAGTTATTTGTTTGACTTTAGTTTTGACAAAGAATGATATTTTCCATAATCTCGATTTTGTTTGAGTTAAATTTTGGATGTTTAATGTTATTATCTTGGTTCAATTTTTCACATGAAGGCTGTTCTGTAGTATATGTTCACTGTCACATGGTTCATCGAATTGGAATCAGTTTTAATTTAGAGTTGGTTTATTGCGAGGTTTGAATAATCATCTTCTCCTTGATTCATGGTGTTGGATTGGATAGAGTTGAATTTTGATGTTTTCATGTTGTTAGGTACGATCTTATTGCTTCTTATTGTTTTGAGTTGAAATTTGAGGTTCCTTCATTTATGTTCAATATGGCACATAGTACTTCTTTCTTTGGTCCATGTTTCCTTTGCAGATGGGATAGGAGAAAACCTTTTTCTTTAATGACGTGTTGTTGATTTGTTTCAAATGATTGTTTATTTTGATTAATTGTGGGTTATAATGAGATGCCATTCATTGTGATCTTTTAATTTGTACCTTGGACCATATTCCGTTCAATTTGGAGTTTGATGCTTTGATTTCTCAAATGATGATATAAACAGATCTAGTTGTGATTGCGGTGCGTTTTCTTTTTTAGTCTGAGTGGAACTGGATGACTTTTTTTTTTTTTTTTGACTTGTACTCAATGGGCTTTAAATGAATGTTTGTTCGAGAAATCACTGTTTCTTTGCAAGCTTTTTCTGTTAATCTGCTTGCAGGATCTGTTTTATTTTGTAGATTTAATTATTAATTATTGGCTGATACTGATTATGGTTTTTGAGATAGAATTTGTTTTCATTTCTGAGCTACTCTCATGCCTTCCCATGCATTTCCTCAGAGGGCAAGACAAAGCGAGCAACTTTCTTTTCCCATGGTCTGCGATTAATTAGCATGATATGTTTAAGAATTGTGTTATAATTATTATTATGATAGAATGGTATATCAGTATATGAATCGTATATCGATATTATTAGCTCAAGATTGGTTACTTTCACACTAATGTAAAAAGAGCAAAGATGAGGATGATTATAACACCCCATTTCGGTTCACTTAATAACCTAATAAAAAATGTTGTGATCAAGTCGAGTCATGTTTAAAGTTGTCGGTCGGTATTACTCGATCGATAAAATAGATCGAAACAACTTTTTTGGTGTTATGAGAATGGAAAACATTATTAAATGAACGTCAAAACACATCGAACACAAATAAAAATAACAAAGTAAATAAATAAGTGTGTAGTGTTTATCTGTCCTCCTACTAAAGTCGATGCAAGATTGGAAGACCTACATATATTATATGAAAAATGTCAATAACGTATGTTACTAATCTGAAAAATAACTAATACAAACTGACAAATAGGTATTCCATTAGCCACGAAAACTTATGAAATTTAAAGTTTTCCTCACACTGGGCAATAAGCAAATATACTTAAACAAATATCGGCTCGCATGCGCAGTTCATAATCATATTCATACATATAATGTTTACACCCTCACATCTTCTATATCACCCCATGGTACTCGAGTGGCAAAAAGAAAAATTAAGATAGTGTCACAAATTTCAAAAATGTGTTGCATTACAGAGTACCCTCAAACACAGCATGACCTCAAGGTTTGAAAGAGTACTAGTGGAGTCCATACATATCTTCATACTACTTATTCTCTTATTTTGAAATCCATAAAAATGTGCTTACTTATATAATAGGCTTAGAGAAGATGCTTGTATCATACATTTCTTGAGCATAAGTTCGAAAACAAATAAGGGATCTCATCCTTGTAATTTTATTAAACATGTGTATAAAACACAGTTGAATGGCCTGACATCGGAGGGATCCGTTAAACACAGCCAATTTCATCTTACGTATAAAACACAATTAAACTCTACACGCAAGGAGTCAAGCAGAGAGGAAGAGCCTTAAAGACCTGTGGTCCAAACTCCAAGCTTATCTACACATCTACGGCGAGCTCGAACTCCAAAACCTACATCGGAACCCACTACTAAGTAAAATACTAACATTTCTATATGATGCAAGCTTGTGGTGTGTACTCATATCCTCAATACATCCTAGTAATTAAAACAGTGCTAACAAACCTATAACTAAACATGTAGCACAAAAATCAAGATTTAATAATAATAAATAACAAATAAATAAATAAATAAACAAGAAAATATACTCATAGATAATTAGATAAATAATAAATACGTAAACATGAACAATACTCTACTCGTAAAATAATATTATAATTATACTATATAAATATACGAGTAAACACGAGTAAATATCAACATATACTCGTGTTAGTAAAC
>JAVDBV010002298.1:0-21897 GCA_032619315.1 Piper longum
TATATATATATATATATATATATATATACACGTCCAACATCCAACAATCCCCCACTTTGATTATATATACACAAATAATTATATATAACCTTGTGAGCTCTAAAATAATATGCTCTATTATTCCAAAATAATATTTTTATCCATTAATTAATATTAATATAAAATCAATGTGATTTTTGTTACATTTATCGTAATAAAACCTATTTATAGACACATACATTAATATAATTAAATGACATAAATCAAGTATAGATTTGTAGTATGAAAGTTACATGTAATTTAATCTAAACATGACTATTTTCATGTGGTCCAACTTTATGAGATCACAAAAAAAAACACAGAGTAAACCTTAAACCAAATACAAACTCCCATTAAAGTAGCATATTATCAAATAGTACAACACCTATATGAGCAACGTGCTCGTGAAAGATTTTGGGCGATAAACTTTTAGTAGGTGGATCTGCAACCATGGAGTTTATCCCAATATGCTCTATAAAAACTTTACCACTTTGAACTATTTCTTTTACAATAAGCAGCAAGGAACTTGATCTCTATATGTTTTGATTTAGATGAGCCCATGTTGTTATTTGAATATGATATTATTGACTGATTATCACAAAATAACTTAAGTGATCTTTCAATATTATCAATAATACGCAGCCTTGTGACCATATTCCATGATTGGATGCCTCAGCTGCCAAGGTAGAAGAAGCTATAAGTGTCTGCTTAGCACTCTTCCAAGAAATAGCTCCTCCAGCAAATAGGTAGACATAAAGTGGATCGACAACTATCTTGACATCCAACAAAATTGGAATCATAATACTCAATAATTTCAAATTAATATGATTTTCGATATTTAAGCATGTAATGTTTTGTTCTTTGAAGACACCAAATGACTCTTTTGGCTACTATCCAATGATTTAATCCCAGATTATTTAAACATCTACTCAATATCCTAACAATATCGCAATATTTGGACACGCACTCTCTAATGCTTACTTTGCCTCTAAATATTATTGAAATCAAGTTCGACAAAAGCGTACTTATTTCAGCCTTATCATTTTTTACAAAATGCTTATCAATTTTTTTAAGAAACTTAATAGTTGTAATAACACTTTCAGACCCATCACCCCTGAGACTCGTGCGATTTGAACATTCTTACTTCTTAATATCCCATTTTTCTTTAATAGAATTTTATCCATAAGAGAAGCAGGTTGTTCAGTTTTTAATGCAAGGTCAAAATTCATGCAGCCAAGAAAGATCATTATGATTTCTTTCCAATCTTTAAAATTATTTCTAAGTATTGGAACTAAATTAATGTTGACATAAATCATATAAGCAGATTGATTCACTGAATTCATAAAACAAAACATCATGCCCATAATAAGATTGATAATTCAAACAACGGTTAATCCCATCAACAGATACCTAGCAAAATATTAATATTTAGTATTTGGACAGAAATATTTATTTATAAGTGATACTCTTTATGTAGTAATCAAATATTAACAATAAATCTTGTCAAACAATAAGCCTTCCTTTGTACCGATTTCTTATTTACATGAAATCTTGATAATTATCTTATATTTATTACCATGAATGAATATATAATTCAGTCAAATATTAACCTTCCTTTGGGACGATTAATATTCACATAAATCATATACCTACAATCACCTTAAAATTTTAAAATAAATTAATTTCTACAAAAGATGCTACTTTGATAATATATTGTAGCAATTAATAAATTTTAAAATATTAATTATAACAAATTTAATAATCTCAAATATAAATAACATAAAACTGAAAATATTATAAAAGTATCTTTATTTGAAAATTTCTGAAATTATAACTTTTTGTAACTTTATTTTGCTCATTTGATATTTTACCAAAAAAAGATTTTGATTTGGGAATAAATATCTTACATACAAATTTCTTGTATTTTTATTACCCAATAACTAGTACAAAATTTGAAAGTTATTCACAGTTAAATTTATTTTTTTTTACAAACTAGGATTGTTTTGGGATCGAGGCCTTTCCCAAAAAACCTTTTCTTTTAATAAAATATTGAAGTTGATGATTGACTCATTTTAAAATTAAACACAAATAAAAACTAATTCTTAATAATTTAATATGAAGTTGCTCTGATATCGCTTGTTGGAACTTTATTTATAATCTTAAACTTAAAATCAAATTCTTTATTATTCTTCGTATCAAATATTCAAGTAAATAAGATTAGATAGCGAAAGCGTACCTAAATCCACAAAAGCAATACGATTTTTGACTTCTAAACACACACACACAATCCAACGACGTCAGTTACTTGATCAGCGTCTCTTAATTGCCGCGGCAGTAGGACATTGCAATATTAAACACG
This sequence comes from Piper longum, assembly GCA_032619315.1. NCBI lineage: Eukaryota > Viridiplantae > Streptophyta > Magnoliopsida > Piperales > Piperaceae > Piper > Piper longum. The sequence continues at coordinate 2,378 of JAVDBV010002298.1, forward strand.
AAGCCTTTCTGGTGATCCAGCTCTTACGACTTGTGATTCTAGAAAATCAACCAACATAATTGCCCGGCATAAAAGCCCAGAGCAGGTAAGAAAAATGGGTGGATAGATTCATTGAGGAGTGTGACAGAAGATTCAAGAGGATATTTTATTTTGTTTTGCTGCCGGTTTAATCAACCCAAGTCTCACAGCGGGAAGAGATGTGTAATGTGAATTTGCGATGTATATTTCATCAGAATTTGTGTGTCGTTGCGTTGCGGAGGTGGATTTCACTTGAATTTGGGCCAACCCACTTCGTGGCTATGAACGTCCAAAATCCAGACATCGTTTAGTGCCTCAACCTTTTATGCTTCTCTTTATGATCGTCGAAAATCCTGCCTCAACGATGCCACATTATTATCGCCAACAGAAAAAAAGTTGCGCACATAACCGGATGACAAGTGAACAGAATCCTGCACCAGTTTTATAACTCGGGACTGGGGATGGTGCCTGGTTGGCAGCTGAGTTCCTAAAAGCCAAAACCAACATAGCGGACATTTGTCCCCATTTTATTTCTATTATATTCATTGACGAAAAGCGAGAAACCAAAAACCTGAAAGCAAATATAAAAGCAGCAAACTCCGGAAGATCCACGCGGACATGCTTGCAAATTCCGTGACCTATCAAAATTACTTTGATCAGACAAAATACAGCTTGCTTTTTTCTTTTTTCTCTTCCTTTACACCGCAAAAAAAGAAGCTTGATGATGTTATGTGCAATGTCTTTCCGAGCTGCTTATGAATAGCAAGCAACTGCAGGTACGTACAACCTTTGTGACTTACATTCTCTTGCCGTTGATGCATTGGTGAAACAAATAACTGAAATAGATGAGCTGCAGACACAATTGGAGGAAAAACAAGGAGAGCTAGAACAATTAAAGCATGAAGCTATTGAGAATAGTATAAAGATTGAAAGGTTCAAGAAAATGGGCATACCTTATTGCAATCGAAGTTTTTCATGCTTACAAGTAAGATTAATTACTTTAAATCCTCTTTTAGAAGCCTTACAGAGTTAGAAGTAATTATTTTTGTTATGACAAAGAAGTCTTTTTATAAAAAGATGATTCAACTACAGAATTTTTTGCTATTATGTCACATAGGGGCTCCATTGCATATATTTAAAGGACTAAAGGTTATTCAAGAAACTTTCTATTTTCAAGAAAAGCCTACTGGATTCTTAAAAGCAAGAATAAATATGACTCATTGCACCTTATTTAGAGAACAAGTTATTGAGCTCTATGATTATGGTATGATAGATTCTATTGTATTCTCCAGACTTCTCAAGTATATTATTTTAGAGAAAATATGCAGATTGTCATTGGCAATATTACTATATCATAAACTGTTCAAGTTCAATTCTATTCAATACTACCAAAGAGTTATGGATTGACTAAAGAACCCGCTAAACATGAAATTTTTGTCTAGACATCCATTAGCCCCTCCAAAAGATTTTACTTATATTAATGACATGGATTTTTAGTTTTTCTTAAAAACTGAATAAAGAAGAAAGTATGAACCCTTGTGGTTTAATTTTAATCTTATGGCTGAGGGAAGAACTTTACAAATTTGGGCCCCTAGTAATTTTTCTTCTTTCTTCAGTTTCTAAGAATAAGTAAAAATCCATGTCATCAATATGAGTAAATCTTTTGGAGGGGCTAATGGATGTTTGGCTTCTTGGATAGGTACAACAAAAATTTCATGTTTAGCGGGTTCTTCAGTCAATCCATATTTCTTTGGTGGTGTTGAATAGAATTGGGCTTGAACAGTTTCTGATATAGTAATATTGCCAATGACAATTTGCATCTTTTCTCCAAAATAATATACTTTACATAGACAAGTCAAGCTCACCGCTGGACCTGTATGGATCTTTATGTATTTGTGACACCCTACAGAGTTATGTGGGATTACTACTTTTTGGCTTGAAAGCATACTATAAAGATCGATTCTTGGGAAGGATCTGCAGAATTGGATTATGTATGTTTCATTACTTTCGGCATCTTCTTTTTTTTTTAATTAAAAAAACACAACAGTTTGGACATTCTGCACTTGAATGCAGCTGAAATTCTGGGGAGATTGAGCTTTTATTTTCTATTTCTTATTTGTCTTTGTCTAATATGACTATATTAGGTGAAGCAACATGGAATATCAGTATTCCTTATGCCTGCTGGCATGTTAGTTAGTTCAAGATCATTGTTCGATGTATTGCCTTTATTTTCAAACTCAGCATGGGGAGAGGAGGCAAATCTTGCATTCTTGGAGAAACACATGGAAGCAACTTTAAAGAAATCCATCGCCCATGGAGCACATCAATAAACATTGATGATGTTATTCTGGAGATTTTTTGGCCTTGTCCAACAAGGACGCTGGGGTGGCCTTGAGACACTGGAAAAATGGGTAACAGGTGCATTGGCTGGTCATACAGCTGTTTGTTTGAAAGATGAATCAGGAAAACTTTGGGTCGGTGAGTCTGGGCAGGAAAATGAGAAGGTGATTACTCATTGTAATTTCTATATTAGCAAATTCTCACTTCTGGATTTATAATAAGAGTCAAGAGCTTGGCATGCTATGTTGCAGCAGCATGTTTGTCAAGATTAAGAATTCTTTGTACATTTATGGTTGTTATTCAATGTTTGCTATTATTCTTGCAGGGGGAGGAAATTATTGCAGTTATCCCTTGGGATGAGTGGTGGGAGCTGCAACTTAAGAATGAATCAAACCCTCATATAGCTTTGCTGCCTTTACACCCAGAAGTACGTGCAGTGTTTAACGAAACTGCGGCTTGGGAGTATGTAAAAAGCATTGTAGGAAAGCTGTACGGGTATCACAACATGATATTTAGTTGGATTGAGACAACTACCCACCTCCTTGGGATGCTAATCTGGTATTAATTTTTGCTATATACAATTTTGACCATATTGTGCTAATGCATTTGAAGAATTACTTTTTGTTGAAATTTGATTTTTACAGCCTTTTTGTCATTTATCATTTTCAATTTTAGGACATGCGTGAAAGAAATAAAAGGAATCAATTTTTTATGTTTTATTGCACTTGAAGAATTAATTTTTGTTGTTGAAATTTAATTTTCTTAGACTTCCATCTTTATATCGTTTCCATTATCAGGACATGGAAGAGAAAAATGATGAGAATATTTCATGTTTTAGGCTAAGAACATTTATGCATGTTACTAATATGTATTTTGGTTATAGTTTATTTATTTATTTATTTTACTCTGCCTTCCATAGGTAGTTTCTATGAGGTCGATAATGAGGCTCTGAACAAGAGGCAAGAGGCTTGAGACAGAGGTCAGTTAAATAATATCTTCGTCTTTTTCTTTTTCCTTTCTAGAGATATGTAAATTGCTTATCGATTTAATACGCATACAGTGCTAATGCAAAGATGAATTGTGCCACTCTTGACGACTTGTATAACTGAAAATTTCTTGTTACTTTCCATGAGTAGGTTTATTTTTTTGTTAAGTAGCTTGTTGAGCTGAATCAGAACTTCAATTCAAATGATTCCATTTCAGGGTTTAAATCTGGATGAAATATTGGAAGAAACAGAAAGGTGTGGATTGACGTTTGAGCACCTCCTTGCCATTCCTGAGCAAGATGATTGGGTGTACAGTGATGGAAAATCCACAACGTGTATTGCTTTTGTACTTGAAATGTATAAGGAGGCTGGGGTCTTAGGCAGCAAGTCCTCTTCCAAAGAAGTAACTGAGTTCACTGTAAGTGCAACATTGAAGACCAATATTTGTTATTTACTCTCTCCTTTTTGCCTGCTAAACTTGCATATTCTAATTATCTTGAGACCTCATTAAGAACAAAAATTCACCTCCAAAAAGATAGTTTTATTTCAAGCTCTTTTGATCTTCTGATGTTTAAATCCTTTTTACAGTTATGTAGTCGTTTATCTAAATTGATCTTCAAACATGAGGTCTTATTAGATATTTTTTTGCTTTTATTAATCTGCCTGCCATTTTAATTTTCTGATGCTTTAGTTTTACTAATTAAAGGATTGTGTAAAGGGGGGCAATATTTGACTCAAAACTTTCCCTTTGTGTTTATGCTTTGTTGTTATGTGATTGATTCGAATGTTGGAGCAAGCTATGGTAATACAAAATTCATACTCTGATTCAATCTAACGGAGTTAAGGTGTATATGGTGAGGAAAAGGGGGGCTTGTCATGAAGTTTTACTTTGTACTCGTTGTTGATGTATTTTCTATGATTACTTAAAGATATATAATACTTGTTTCTACTCAATGGCATTGTGGATACGAGTCTGTTAAAGTAGCACATTTTTTTTTCGATGATATATTTATAGTATGGAAAACGTGGTTTCTCTTGTACTGTATATGACAACTGTCATTTTGCATATGAAACTGATTTATAATATGTCAAGAGGTAAAAGTTGTACTTCTGCACGTTAGGCATAATGCTATGCATATTAGAAATAATGTCGACGGACACTGATATCTGATCAAAAATTGCTGACAGATTAGCAATGCTTATATGCTCAAAATATTTGAGAACAACATAACTCGTTTTCCAAGCTGGTGTGACGATGACAATGGCAGATCTCCATTTTGGCAAATACTTGGTGAATATATGATGGAGCTGCCGCAATACAACACAATTGATCCATATGCAAAGATGAATGAAAATTGCGCATCGTTGCCACCTTCATACAAGAGGCCAGTAAGTTGTTGAAGCAAAAAAGGTGAGCCAAAGGTTAATTAATAACGTTTATTCTGTAATATAACGGTGTATTCTGCTCTTGCCCAAAGCTTTTTAAAACGCTTAACTTATACCTTACCAAGCAGCTGGTTGTACATATGTATGCTTACATTGTAGTTCGCAATCAGATTATAAGTTGGTATTTGCCCAAGTCCATACTTTATATATACATTTATATGCGCTAAATGGACTGTTTGACTCGCTCTAATATAAATCTGCGTGAATAGTGAACGGATTATGAAAAGGACTGTCGCTCTAATCCGTCTTTCAAAATGGTTATGAACATGACCAGCCATCTGGTGTGCCTAATTTCCTTTTTAAAAACTGTCTATATTGACTTTTTTTTCTATTATATTTTGTTGAGAGATTGATAGTTTTAGCTTTAGCGATATATAAGCTAAAGTGCCATCAACTCCGAGGGTGCATGTCTGTATAGTTGGATTGTTGGATGTGGTATCCCTGGACCTGCGTGGGACTTGGGAGACGAGAGAGAGAGGTGAGTGTGAAGCACTTGGATTATGGCATAAAGATATGGTTTATTAGTCATTTAAATAGTTTTTGGCCTTTTATATGCAGACGGGAGATATATGCTAACCAAATGGAAGCACTTGAATATATGTGGTGGATTCTCTTCCGAATTTTGACTCTGTGGTTATCATGCCGGATTGTCGGCCATTGAAAACTAGTTCTGAGGTCGTTGATCAAACCGTAGTGATCAGATTCATGGCCTACAATTTCATCACTCGGCCCCTAAAAGAAAAATTTTTAGAATTAGATCGCATAGTTAGCTCGACTTTGTAGTTGCTCCTCACGTTCCGATTATTCCAGAATTTCAAACTGAAGCACAATAACACGGGGGGATCTTTACCGGAGACAAATCAGAGCAAACCCTTTAGAGCAGATTACCTAACGACTTCTTGCGGGTAAATCCAATCATAGGCCGAGTCGGTAGAATCTCCGCAATTAACAATTGCAATGGTTAGACCACCTTTCCCTCTTAACTTTGTATATGCAAAGTGCAACATGTGTTATCGGAGATGTGACTAGCAAGTGGAAACTTTCGTCGATCTACCGTTCTGGTCCTATACCATTCAAGTGGCATCTTCTAATTGTAATTCTCGTTCCCGAATTCTAAACCGAGACTACACGATTCTTCCGAGAAGGAAGCAAAATTGTGGTCAGCAGCCACAGGACTATGGGACCAGCGATCGTACTCTTTCGAGAGAACAATCAATCTAACAATGGTGCGGAAAGCAATATTGGTTTGGGCAGGCGGCGGCGGCCAAACTACGCGTAATTGGAGACCGAGACCGATTCCTTTCTTGGACATGGAACAGCGAGAAGCATACTTGCGGGGGTGAAAGCAACGTGTTTGGCACCCACCGGCCACCTAGTGTCATTCTGTTGTATCTTCTGGTCGCGTAAACAATATATATGCTTCCACTTTTATCAGAACTCGAATACTATAACAAACAGTCAAACACCCCAAAACAACAGAGCTCGACCTGTTTACTTTCATTTAAAGGGAGAGGTTGAGAAGTTGGTTGTCGTGCACCAATACATGCAATAGGGCCGACGGCAATTACAACTGCTTGTAAGTTGAAACCAGTTATATATAATACTGATTTAAAAATGAATTACGGGGCACTTAGTCGCTCCACTTGGATAAAAAATAGACGATAGATGGGAGGCATCAGGCGAGGAGGACGGGGGTGATGAATAGATAGATAGTCACGAGTGAAACGAAATGAAGCTTAACGGGAAGAAGCTGATGAAAAGGACGGGGGTACCGAGTTAGATGGCAAGCCTCAAGCCTCAAATGAAATTGGTTTCATAGACCTCATTGGTCAGTCGTAGTGCAAGGGCGATGCGTCCACATGCCACCAAGAAGTGACCACGCTTTTATCACAGAGGAGTAGGGTCCCAATGTGGCGGCCAGTAATCCCATGTAAAGCTGGCAGCTTCGCCCCCTCACAATCTTAGCTGTCTTCCTATTGTTGGAAAACCAATTGACTTGAATTATTCCCCGTCCCTTCTCCCCGATGCCCAACTTTCCAAGCAAAGTAGACAGTCCGGATTTAAGTTATTGTATGTATTAAATTATAATAGTAATCCAAAATGCTGGCACAGAGAAGAGAAGCTTACTAAATTAATGTGCGTTGTTGAGCTTGTGGTTTATTAAAAAAAACGGAGTATAACCCATTAACATTGGGTAAGTGAGATGGTTGATGAGGCGCTCTTCTTCATCCAGTCGAACTTGTGTGTGGAACAAGGATTTAAAAAAGAAGAGACCATTCTCCCTTTCATTGGAAGATGTAAGTTTTAGGGGTGGGCTCCTCGGTTAGAGATCGGATAAGGGATTGTTCATGCCTGCCAATTAATCTCAGGTAAATAATTAGTTATTTATTATTAAAATTTTTTAATCTAAGTCGGTCACGGATATGATTAAAATATAGTCAATATAATCAATTATTTTTATCTTATATTTTTTATTATTTATTTATTTTTTATAATAAATATTATTTTTTATAATAAATATTATTTTTTCATTATAAATATTATTTTCCTCCCAAACAATTAATATCCCATTTATATAATCATTATCTCTCTTATTTTTCTTAGTTACTCTCATGTTAAGTAGCATAAAAATTAAAATTACTTTTTAAAAAAATATTTAAATAAAGAAATAATATATTACAATGGGAAAATTTAAAAAATAAGATTAATGTAAAATTTATGACTAGATGTGTCTCAAGCAAACCCTTTATTAAAATTAAAAATTCATTAATTATTCCTCCTAATAGAAGCTTAAATATGAGATTGTAATGAACAACTAAGTTAATTATAGAATGTCCATTAAAAAGAGCAAAACAAACGGATTTGAATGACTATTTAGATAACTAATTATTCCTTTTATGGATGTAGTAGATGAACAATTTGATATATTATCGTAGTAAAGATTAAATATAGTAAAATATCCTATTTTGGAAAAACATTGTTCGAGATGTTTTAAATATTCTTATATCAATTGTCTCATCTGAACGAGATTTTATATTGAAAAATAATTAATTAACTTAACTAGAAATAATTTGAGTCCAAAAATATTTTAAACTTTGATATATTCCCAAAATTGATCGAGGAGTAAATATAACGATAATTCGTATTTATATTTATGTATTTTTATTTTTAATATACTTTTTAACGTATGTTCTTCTCTTGATATTATATTTTTTTATTTACAGAGAAATAAATAAGTTCATAATCAAATTTACTTGGAATAATGAATATTGAAAAATGAGAACGTTATATTTAGTTTTTACTATTCTAATATTTATAAAATATTTCTACACATAATTAATTTTTTTATATTTTTTTCATGTAAATGAACTATATTGGACAAAGAACCAATTGCTAAAATATATTGTCTTTAAAATATATATAATATTAGATTATATTTTAATATCATAGACTACTTTAAAACTTCTATAGATCGAATATTTTTTGTTTGATTTGAAAATATATACGAGTTAAATTTTAAATATATAATAAATAATTTGATATAATTATTGATGTGAATGAAGTATTTTAAATTCTTAAATATGAAGATGATTTTTATCTTTTTTTTCTATACAAGTCATTTTGAGTTATTTTAGATATTAAATACTAATTTTATGTATAAATTTAATTAATTTTAATATATATTATAATTTAAAATTTCGATAAAATATAATATTAACCTTAAAAATATTAAAAATGCTGTATTATTAATATAAAATATCAAATATTTAGATCGGTTAAATAGAAAAATATACATAGCCCACCCCTTAACATCATTCGTCTGCCCCTCAGTCGTAGCCACGGCGGTCTGACCTTGTAAGACGGAGATGTGATCCGTTCATCACAAAAGCTTACATTTTTGTTCAAAAAAAGAAAAAAGAAAAAGAAAAGCTTACATTTTTTTGTTCCAATGAAATCATAGAGTACACATTTATACATACACAGTGGAGTAGAGAGAGGAGAGATGGAGTACACACTCATTCCATGGCATACATAGAGGGGGGGGGGTCGAGGGAGAGGAGAGACATTATTCGCAGAGGGAGGGGGAAGAGGGGGGGGGCGAAGCTTCCCGCTTGGTGCTGACAGGAAGGAGTAAGAAAGCGCGTACTTTACGTGGAACCAGTTTTAGCTTCTCAAACCTTTCCCTGTGCCCATTATTAATTAAAATCGTTGTATATACACTTCCTCCTCTCTTGTGCTTCGTTCCGTTTTGCCGGTGTTGGTGTTGGTGGTGTGCCTGAATGTCATCTCGTCATCAGTGAAGGTGATGATGTTGGCCAGTGCAAGAAGAACAATGTGGTGGGTTGCCCTCTCCTTCCACTTCCTCTTCGCCACCGTCCCCGTACCCGCCGCCGCCATCCGGTCCTTCCCGGCCGCCCCTTCTCTACCCCGCTTCGCCGAGGCACCCGAGTACCGCAATGCCCCAGACTGCCGGCCTGTCACGTCTTCCTCCTCCACCGCGTCCTCTTCCTCCTCTGTTGTGTGCGACCCGTCTGCAATCCATGTCGCCATGACCCTCGACCTCCACTACCTGCGCGGCACCGTCGCCGCCGTCTACTCCATCCTCAAGCACGCCACTTGCCCAGAGAACCTCTTTTTCCACTTCCTCTCCTCCCCCGACGGTCACGCCGACGCCGACACCCCACTCGCCCAGCTCCTCCGCTCCACATTCCCCTCCCTCCGATTCAGAATCTACCGGTTCGACGACCAGCTCGTACGCCCCCTCATCTCCTCCTCCGTTCGGGACGCGCTCGAGAACCCGCTCAACTACGCCCGGACCTACCTCGCCGACATCCTCCCCGCCTGCGTCTCCCGGGTCATCTACCTCGATTCCGACCTCCTCGTCGTCGACGACATCGCCCGCCTCTGGTCCACCCGTCTCACCGGCTCCCGCATAGTCGCCGCCCCCGAGTACTGCAACGCCAACTTCACCAACTACTTCACCCCCCTCTTCTGGTCCGACCGCTCCCTCTCCCGCGTCTTCGACGGCCGCTCCCCCTGCTACTTCAACACCGGCGTCATGGTCATGGACCTCCGCAGGTGGCGCTCCGGCGACTTCGGCAAGGCGATCGAGGAGTGGATGCGGGTGCAGAAGGAGAGGCGGATCTACGACCTGGGCTCCCTTCCCCCCTTCCTGCTCGTCTTCGCCGGACACATTGAGCCGATCGAGCACCGATGGAACCAGCACGGCCTGGGCGGCGACAACGTTGTCGGCAGCTGCCGGAAGCTCCACCCGGGGCCGGTGAGCTTGTTGCATTGGAGCGGCAAGGGGAAGCCATGGTCTCGGTTGGACGCCAAGTCCCCCTGCCCCTTGGACAGCCTTTGGGCTCCCTACGACCTCCTTCACAAGTCCACCACTCCCTCCTCCTCCTCCTCCCGTTAGCAGCTTACTTGTTCCAGCTAACAAATCTTCGTATACGAGACCAAATATATATACAGAGTGATTGATTGATTGGTATATGTGTAGAGATTGATCGGTTCTTCCTATCTTCTTTTTCTTATTCTTCCATGGAGGGATCGCAAGCGTATTAGCTAGCTAGGCAGCTTCGGATCATTCAATAAATGGCATGTGCATTATTATTGTTATTCTTATTACATGAGAGAAAGCATTTCGGCTGGATGTACATTATAATACAGGGAGAAATTTTACAGGCTTGATTAATTGGAGGGAAGAGGCGGATGTTTAATTTGCTATCTTCATCATTCGTTTATTTCATTCATTTTGAGGCTTTGATGCATGTGGGATGGGAGATGGATGATTCAGATGAGAGGAGTTAATAATATGCATATCGGCGGCTGCCAATTTCTGGGTTGGCTTGGTCCAGACGATGAGATTTTGCCTGTTTGGGGTGGGTGGTTGGGGAATGCAAGAGATGTGTATGTGTAAATTGTAATCTCTATGAAATGAGGCTTTCCTTCTTTTGCACTCAATGGGATTATCATTATGCATGTATATTGTATACATTCTTTTGTGAAGAACTAAGAACCTCACCTACATTAGTAATACAATCATTCTACGTACCTGTCATTTATAAAATTGTGTTATTGGGTGCCAATGCCTTGAACTCCGCCCTACGTATTTGTTTTTCTCCTTTTACGTTGAATCAGATGAACCGCAGGCGCCAAGCAATTGAAGCAATAATGCGTCATACATCGCTGTTGTGAAGCCAGTTTTGGATTGTCCGGAGGGGAAAGCAAGGCCTTGGCATTTCCGGAATTATAGTGATGATGACGTACATGCATTTTAGCTGTTACCTACCTCGCAGCATTTACTCGTCCAGGCAGGATTCCAACTCATGAAGATGCAGCTTTATGTACACTTCATTAAATCACTACTCTGTGCAGTGCTTATTTACGGTTTCTTCTGACTTGCTGGCTAATAATAACAATATTTATCAATATTCGTTCGACCGAACCAGTTTGTCACAGGCGTAAATCACATGGTTATGCTTATTAGTTATTATCATAATTCAGAAACTTGTGTAGACCAGGGAATCACGTGTTATAAGAGCAAGTGCAATTTATATATGGAGAGACCTGTATGCTGACAGCTACACGGACAGTTATGCTTGGGAGACGGAGCATTGTTTTTTTCCCCGAAGCATGCGGGATTGAAGCCCCCATTCACCCCGGCAGAGCGAAAATGACAACCATTTACAGGCTGAGTCTTGGACATCTTAAATTGATGCGCTTTACGGGGCTCAACATCGAAGGTCTCCACCGTCGCAGGCCCGCAGAAGAGGTATTGTCTTCTTTGATTCTCCTACTTTCCTCTTAAATAAAAAGCCAAATTCGTTCAGATTGTTTTTTGAAAAAATAAGAAAGGTTAACGACCACTGATAAAATTACTCATTCAATTGGTTCAGACTGTTATCTGAAAGAATGTGTCCCACCGCGATAACATGCTTCTAGCCATACAAGGACCAAAACAGAAGCTATGATGAAGTTTTCAGAAAAACCTGTAAGATCGGGTTAAGCTGAGATGCAAGATAAAACTGTCTGTTAAGGCCAATCAGTTGATCGGGCAAGAAAAACTACGTAATTTATTTTACAATGGGCGGAAAGAAAAATTCTCGAGAATACGCTTGGATAGCACATGGCTTTTATGGTGTCTGAAGTCAATTGTATCATAGCCATCGCGGAAGAACAGCTTTCACCTCCTTCCTATCCGCTCCAAAAGACTAAAACAGAAAAAACACATCAACCATCAATAACTGTACCACAATAGAAGACTCCCATTACATGCTAATCTAAATTTTGTAATTTAAAATAGCGAATCATTTGTAAAGCAAAGAAGCGTATATGGCTCTGTAGTTGAGAGGGGAAGATGATAGTATCTTCAAGTCAAAGACAATAAGTATATCTTTAAGTAAAAGACAGGCTACAACCTTGCTTGGTTTGGCTGTAGAAAAGAAGTTAGGTAAATATGTAATTGAAGACAAAAAGGATACAGACATAATTTGTAAAGATGAGGTAAAAGAAGAGTAATTCTTCAACTTGAAGAGATATAACAAGGATTGTACCTCTGTTCCTAGACCTTTAGCATAGTGGTGAAAAGCTCAGAAGAATCTGGTATAGGGCTCTCCTGGAAAATTAAGAGAGAAATTATGAGAACCAAACAGCACTAGATGGTGAGTGTTGTCTCCACACAGTTGGGTGATGACTGCGGTGACTTGGTAGCGAAGGACAAGGCCCCTACCCAGGTATGACGGTGGATACCTAGAGGACGAGTGGAGTCCGTTGGGCGAGTTGGCGAGGTGTGTGCGGTTCTGCAAGGTGTGGATATGCAGGACATGTTCATGATCTTGGTGTGGAATTTCTTGAAGTTAGCCAACGGTTTCAAGGAGTACGTTGGGGATTGCAAGAGTGAGTTGCTGCATGCGAGCAAGGTGAAGCTCTATACCCTTGTCTGGGGTGTAAGACAGCAGTCCATGTGGTGGACATCGGATCTTCATTTAGTGAGATTCCGTCCATATGGTTGGTGCAGAATGCCAAATGTTCACTACTATCAATTGAAGTTAAAGGAACTGACTGATGATGAGACGACATCGGATCAAGGGTACCACTTGACGAAGATGGTGCGTCGACAGAATACCAACTTTTTCCTCGGGTGCGAGAGACTATTCTTAATGAGCCGGGTCTGTATGTTTAGTGCCTTCATTGGGGGATCCACGATTAGGGCTGCTACAGATCCGCAAGCTGATGGAGTGTTGGGTTTGCAGGGAGGCAAATCCATCTTCTATATTCCCACTTATCTAGAGAGACAGCCACTAGATGGGGTGAGTTCGTGTTGGGCTTATTACCAACTACGCTTTACATGGAAGAGAGATGAGATAGTCAAAGTGATGAAAACACTAGCTGCATTGCAAAGTCTGGGGGATGCTTTGAGCCGGCAATTCCCGAAACCACGGGGAGTTGTTTGGACGAGTTGGGTGAGAACTCGGGATTCGGAGGCTATAGCATTTAGTTGATGTAAGCATGGAGGTGTACATCCGAGGTCTGGGGCTAGGACCCTGGTGTAGCGGGTCTCTGGTACATAGCTCGGGGACAGTACTGTGGGAGAAAGGATTTAACTTGTTGTTGCTGAGGAGGACAAACCTTCCTTCCGATAAGGACATCGGCTCACATTGGTGGGGGAAGATGTTACAACTCTGATTCATGGGCGTCATCGAAAGCTAGGATTTGGGTGTTGTTCCTAGTATTCCCAACGTCCATGAGGGGTAGCGGTGGCTATCCGAGTGGTGGAAACAACATACTAAGGTTAACCCATGTTTATTTGCAGGTTGCCAATCCTTGGTGCATGGTGCTGCCGAGATGACTGAGATTGTTGGTGAGAAAAATGCCGAGAGACAGCATGTTCCGGCACATGGAGCGATATTTGGTGTACCGATCATGTTGCTGGACTTGGCCGATATTTGGAGCGGCAGTGGTAGCAAACAACGTACCGAGGGCATTTGGTGCGGTCATCATGTTCGAGTGCTAGAGGATTCCGGTGTTTGGAGCGCTATAGATTTCTAGCGGTACTAGGAATTCTAGCGGCACTAGGGATTCTAGTTGTACTAGGAGTCCTAGCAGTGTCGGGACTTGGGCCGAAAATTGTTGGAGGCACCAAGGGGTTGACATTGGTGGTCGAGTGGTGGAGTTGGTCAATCCAAGGGTGGAGCTTAAGTCCAGCGGTGTAGTAAGGAGTTTTGTTGGAGTTTGGAGGATCGGATCTTGGTGAAGATTGTGATCTTGTACAACTAACTTTGGAGAATTGGATAAACATCAGGGGACGAGTGTATCAAGTCTTGGACGCGCTTTCTAAGAATCCAAAGGAGATCTTCTAGAGATAAACATGAGGGTCATGTGAATAAACCTGGATGTGGTAGATCTGGACAGAATCTTTGGAGATAAAGATGTCGACTAGTTGGTATTTATCTAGAACCATGAGAGATGCATGGACGTGGAGCCTATATAAATCTGCATGGGACGAATGTTGCAGGGACTTCTTCTGGAATTGGAGAAGGATAGCAACGTGAGAGACTTCTGGTGAGAGGAGTTAACTGAGAGAGAAGGAGATTTGTGAGGTTGTCGCAGCCTGTGCTTGTGGGAAGGACCAAAACCTCATTGTTGATCTGTTGGAATCAAGGTACACATTGTGGTGTGCATACTGGTCTTGTTTGATAGGTTTGCATGTCACCAAGTTGATCTGTGGGAGATGACTTGAGGGATTGCTTGTGGGAAGTAATCGTGTGAGTCCTGGTGTGTGTGGCATTGGGGCAAGGCTGTGGGGGCTGTTCACAAGCCGAGCAAGTGTTTGAAGGGAGAGTAGAGTGCTTGTAATCCTTTTATTTTTTTGGTATTAGAAGGTTGGGAAGTGGGTTCCCATAAATCTGTGTTTTGCTTGTTTGTTGTCTTTTGTAGAACGGGAACTTCTGTTTTAGGTCGGGTTGAAGTTTGCAAGGCAACGGTTGTGGGAACTGATTGCTGAGACGAGCAAGGGGCAAACGGCACGAGTCCAATATGCATTCCGGTATATGGAGTTGTCGGGCCGTTTGGTGCTGTTTGGTTCTCGGGACAGCATACTGATAGAAATGAAAAAATATTGTCTATGATGTCCAAAGATCATACCTTAGCTTCTGCAACTGCATCATCTACTTGTTTCCTTATTTCTTTCTCAATGTCCTGCAAATATTTAAGAAATGAACTTCATAAGCATTCAATAATGTATTTGCACTGCAGCTCAGAGTTTGGAAAGTTGCACTAACTAGCCTCCCGGCATTAGTAAGCCAATCGGATGATAATACCTTGAGCTCAGCTACTGTCGCCTTCACATCTTGAATTATGACACTTTAACTTGAGGTGATAAAAAACTTATCCTAACTCTCTTAAACATATGTGAAAAGCTCTACCCAAAACTTGTAGAAAATTCTACCCAACTATGAAAAACTCCAGCCCAATAAAAAAATAAAAACTCTACCCAAATATAGATAACTCTACCCGAAAGAGTCACTACTCTTAATTACAAATCATAGACAAAGGTAGATAAAGAAAAGAAATTAACCATTGTTGATCTTATTGAAAAACCAAAAGTTATATCTTTTCCTCACAGCGAATAATTTCTCTTTCTTCTCTTACGTACACTACCAATAGTGACTCTGTGTCTAGATCTATAACCACACATGTCTCCCCTAAAGGAGAACACTCCATGGAACTTCCCCAAACGGAAAGCACACCAATACATATGTCCAATCACATATTTATAAACCAAAGATATGAAAAATCACTTGGAAATAAAGAGCCAACTCCAAACACTACTTCCTAAGTATTGGAATCCTCACCAATGAGTCTCTTCTCGTATTCCACAAATTCTCATCGAATTCCTTGTACCTCTTAGATTATCTTCATGTCTTCACGACATCCCATGTGATTGAACACTTTCTCATGGGAGGGAATATCTCCAACATGTGAAAGGGACCGATGTCTCGATGGTGAGGCTGGGGTTGGACTCGTAGGAGAAGGTGTGCCACCATGACGATGGATCCAGGGTCAAAGGCCAAGCCTCGACAGGGACAAGGACAGGCGGCGGAGGGCCATCATTTCTGCCCACCGCTCAATCAATGATGGATGATGAACTTAAAACTCCTTGCAACAATGAAAAATTAAAAACGACACTACCCCCCTCCTAATTTTGAACCGCGAAGGGGTGGGTGGGAGGGAGAGAAGACGGCGCTGCCGACGACCCTGCTGCTAGGCTTGTGGGCTCGGGCTTGGGCTCGTGATTTTTTTTTAACAATTTTTATTTATTTGCATATTTTAAATTGTAATTTTAATTTTGAATGTGCAATGCGTAGTTAATAGGACATAGGAATTTTGGCCTTTTGGTAGGCGTCACAGGTCGCACCTCACTCTCAAAGTTAAAAAGAAAGAAAGAAAGAAAGAGCCCTCGTTAACATCAAGCCGTCAACGCCATGCATTGCGACTCCTCCGTTTATTTTTTTTCTCAAAAAATGAGAGTGGCCATGGCCGTGCTTGGTTGATTGGCTTGACCGGTGGGGCTGCCATGGCGATGGTGGATTGGAGGAGTCTGGATATACCCGACCTGCTAATTCGCGAGTGCTGCAAATGCTCCCTCTCCCTTAAACATGATCAGAAGCAGAGTCCCTTCGTCCTCACCCGGCTAGGCCACTGCCCGGTTTCCATCTTCGCTTTTCCACCTTCCTTCTCCCCCAACAACTGGGCTCCTACTCCTGCTATGAACGCTACCACCCCCCTCACCAATCTCTATCTTTTCCCCTTAGCATACCTCAATCTCTTTATGTGTCTCTGTCTGTGTTTGTGTTTGTGTATGTGTCTATCTATATGCATTTGTAACTGTGTCTGTGACTATGTCTATGTCTATGTCTGTAAAACCCACGATTCGAGTTAGGGTTTTATATTTAGAACCGGTCGGTTCAACCGTTAATTTCAAGTCGAGTATGTTTCAGAACACGTGTACTGAGCCGACGCCAGTCGCATGTATGAGCTATGAGGGGTCATGTGTACCCAAGTATATGATGACGTCGTGAATACAACAGAAAAGAATGAGTTATCAGAATATATGGAAGTATGCAGTATTTTTTTTATTTTATTATTCAATTTGAACGTAGAATTAGTTTTAGGTCGTTTAACGCGTTAGGACACGTTACGGGCAGTTTGGTAGGTTGATAGTTATAGAGCATGACATTTGGATGTTGTGTGTTTATTTTATTTTCTAGGATTTTTCCCGATTTTTCTGGATTTTTTTAGAATTTATTTCGATTTAGATATTATTTTTAACTCGAGCTAGAGACAAGTCAAGTAATATTTACGAGGTTACCACCGAGCCTTTTCATCACCCTCGACATCTTCCTCCTTCACACAAACACTAGCTGCCCCCATTGTGGCCGCCGCCGTTGCTACCGGCGTCGACCGGCCGCCGACTGATGCCACCCCCTCCCACGACGGTGTCGCCGTGCAGCCTCGACTAGCCCCGGCCCCCGTTCGGCCGCCGCGACACTGGAATCGCCGTGCCTAGCACCGCACCCACGATGCATTCATGATCGCTATCTAGTGGTCGCCTCGGCATCCACGACCCCCCAGCTACCTTCCCGACCAGAGCGCCACCGATCACCACCCAGGTCGGCCGGATCTAGCCACCAATCGTGGCCGCCCTTGTTTTGACATTTTCCGACGCGCCGATGCCACAGATGCGTCGGGCTCACCAAGCTGATTCTGATGGTACCCTATACGGCCCCTATCCGGCCAGAGGACGTTGCCGGCGATTGTCACCGGAAAACCACCGGAAAGTGGTTGGAAAACCACTGAACCCGCCGGAAAACCACCGAAACTCGTCAAAAAACCGGAATTATTAGAATTCGCTGGAATTCACAGGATCTTTCGCCGAGTTCATCCAGTCGAACCCGATCGAACTTCGGACGCTGTCGAGTGCCGAATTCGAGGTTCGAGACGCACAGATGACGAAACCCTAGCCGTCACCGATTACTGACGGCGTGAGGTATAATTACCTCCAAGTTTATTATTTAGAATTGATAATTGTTAGACAGCATGCTAGGGTTAAATAATTGATATGATTAATGCCTAAATGTGAATGAAACGAAGAATTACATGATGTGATTGAGAATGATGAGGATTAAGTGATCTAATGAGATAGATCAAGTATGAGCATGATAGTTGATTACGATGTAAATTCAAAGAGCACGATAAAATTGATATGAATAAGATGATTTAAAACTATTTACATTAATGATTATTGAGTTGTTGATTGATTCTGATTGTATTGCTAGTGTGCTATTTAGGACTGGTTTGATGCATCATTCATTTAGCGGGCGCTAGCTTTTAGATTTGATTTGTAGGTACGGAATAGGAGCTCACCGCGTAGGCGCGATAACACGCTTGGAGCTTCTACCAGGTCCATTAGGACTCGCCCTGCTTTTACACTATTTCTATTATAGTATTTGATTATGACTTGCAGGACGAGTTAAGTGGCATTTTATCGGATCCCACTTAACTCGGGCCATTTAGCCTAACTGTTTTCTGGATTAATAACCCTCGAGGATGAGATCCCTCGAGAATGATTTTTAAAAAAAAGATCCACATCGAGTTGCCTTCGGGCCTATTTTATAAATCCCTTCCCAGGCCTATATATATATTTTTATCGAGTTTTCAGTGAGACGAGAGATGGAGAAATCGATTGCACATACCATGCAAAGGATGTTGTGACAGTCAAAGTGGGCTCTGGATTAGTGCCAGCAGACTCCTCCATTCCTGAAGTACAGCAGACTCAAAGTGGGCGTTTGAGTTCCTCACACTCGGAGAACGTGGAGGTTTACGGGTATTGTTTAGTACAGCGCCTGTCATGACTTGTGGTTCAAAAGGTACTGAAGGCGATTGCCTGAGAGTACTCGGTCTTCGTGCTCAAGGCCAGGAGAAATATGGAGGTAAGGAGAGAGCTTAGGATTTGAGACCAGAAAATGAAGTATGAAATGCTGAGTGAGGCAACAGCAGCAGCAGTTCAGTCTGTTCGGGACACTACCGGGTTTGCAGCCCAGTGACTCCTCAGTAGATGCCCTTCAAAGAGTTCACAAGGAGTATATGATGTTTTCTTTCATATGAGAGTTTTCTCTCATAGCCAGTTTGTTATTCATTATTTTCTGGACCTGTAACGCCCGTTACTGACGGTTTTTGTACTATATGTAAGTGATGACTCTGAGATGGAAGTGCCAGTCTGGACGGAGGAGCAATGAGGTCTTTTGCACACACACATATATCTTGGTTGAATGTTTAGTATTTTGTGTATGATTTGATTTTATTGGAACTGATGTGAGGAATGAAAAGCATGACGATATAACTGAATGCTAAGATATAATGACAGGATGTGAAGCGTTGCAACGACCTGGCCCAAAGTGCAACGGAATGGGCCTAAGTCATTTCTTTAAAATGGTTAACCGAAGTTAAAGATCTATAGTCCATTCCCACTTATAAAAAGGATCTTAGCCCGGTAGCTATTAAATGTGGGACTAAATTGAGGGATCTCACAATCCACCCACCATAGGAAATTTCGTCCCCGAAATTCGTACACTTGGCCCATTACTAGCCCCAACCCATGACCTTTTGGTCTATGACCGGCAGCCTAGCCAACGTCCCTCCACTTGGCCCGTTACTAGCCCC
>JAVDBV010002299.1:0-10664 GCA_032619315.1 Piper longum
CGAGGGGGGAGGTGCCGCATCTGTGGGCAGCGGGCATTTGGGGGTGGGGAGAGAAGAATACTTGCAAATATGTCCTTTGCAACTGAAAACAAGAAATCATACTTGATGTCATTAATCATTATCCGTAGATAAGCAGCTGCTTATCCTTACATTTTTTGAGCACTAGTTTAAAAAGCTAGTTGCCTTGCTAATTAGTTTTCAATATTTTCGTAGTGTTACTGTGACTACAAATGCATACTTCGACCCTAGTGCATACAAACTAAGATACACATAATTGAATTAGTACTGATGGTAGTTAGATGTAAACTTCTCAAGAATTCTTTGTCAATTTGACGAAAGGCCATGTTAGCCGGATTGTCGGAACGTTTGTTTTGCGACCAGCTTAGGTGTCTGCGATTGATAACCTTTCTTTTCCAAACACATGTATCAACCTTTGGCAAAGCCAAATAATTTCATAGTATTCTTCTTAACGATTTTCGGGAGCATATTAGTAGTTTCAATCACCAAATTCAGAAGACCCAGCTTTATTTTTTCGTTTTTTCTCTATCTATCTATTATCGTATAAAATAATTTAACTTGCATGCCTCAAGTAAAAACATGATAATTTACATGCATATTAGGAAAAAATTTGAAACTAATTCAAGAAATACCATATATAACACATCTAGAAATCAAATAAAAACTTCACACTAATCTCAACACCAAAAAATGTTGACCTAAATGCGGCACATACAAAGCAGAGGTCCTTAAAGCAAAAATAAAATGATATTTTATGCCGAGTCCATGACAACCACAAAAAAACTCCATGGTTCTGTTATCCTGATCATGGTTTGGTTATCCGACCAAATCAAACTCTATTCGGTAGTTTGGTTTGGTTCTAATTCGGTTTTAAATTTTATTTCGGTTTAACCAAAATACTCTTATTTGGTTATGGTTTATTTAGTTCGAAATCTGTTTCCGAACCAAATACCCGAAATCCAAATACCCTCGTTGCCTTCCCCTCCTCCGCCTTCCCATTGGCCAACTTACAGCGGCCTTCATTGCCAAATACCCGTCTTAAAACCCTAGTCGTCCCCCACCTTGGCCAGACTTACTCACAACCAGGTCCACTCCCTCTAGTAGCTGTTCAAGGCCCCCGAGTCACCATCCTCTACTCTACCCTCTTCTCCATCGGCGTCGTTGTCTCTTCGGCCTACCTCATTAGCACACTGGAGGCATTTTCAGGCAAGGGCACCTCTCCCGCCCATGGTAAGTGGTTAATTGGCTTGCCCATGTGTTAGAAACAGCTTTGTCATTGTTTCGATGTTTCGATCCGTTCCATTCTGTCTAGCGAAGGAGTGTATTTTTTGAAGCTTCTAAATTGCTGGGAGGATTTTAGAATCGGAATTTTGGATCATGGCTTTGTAAATCTGTTTTTGTTTTCATATTCAAATTTTTTAGGTTTGTTTGGTTTTTGGAGACGGGTTGGAGGTACGAGGCATGGTTGTTCTTGATTATTGCCTTAGTGGTCATATGGGTATACGCTACCTCTTCTCCAATCCAATTTTTGTACTCAATCTATCATGAAAAATGACTCATTTTGCTGTTAATTTCGCTGCTAATTGATAGAAAATGATTGTTTTTTGGTTTTGTACTCAATTTATCATGGAAAATGTTTCTTATGTTGTTGTTGTATGCTTGGGTTATAATAAGAACTTATATTCTGTCTATTAATGAGTTTTGCAATCCCTGATATTTGTAGCTTTTATTTGGTGACTATTTAGGTTTTCTCAACTTCCTACTTGTTTGATTTGATATATACCTAAAATATGTAACATAATTTTAAATATTATATTTACCGGATTTATAGCAATTATGAAATATATTACGTTTAAATGGGTCGAACCAAGTTCAACAAGATTATGAAATTATATATATAATATTTTATTAAATACTAGTTAAAATACTTTTTTTTTAAAAAAGAGAAAAAAATTTTGTGCAAATTTCAAATTCAAAGATCATGGATCAAAATAGTACAAAGGATTTTTTTCCCCATCTTGTTGTAAAATAATTCAATATCTTATTTTTTTTAAAAAAGAAGTTGTAGATTTTAAATGAGCATCATAAAACTAGTAATAATTCCTTCAAAAATATTTACCATTATTTCAAACAAAAAAATATTTTGAGAAATTTCCAATTATTTTGAGCAAAAATATATGGGTTGATAATAAAATTATTAATGAGATAGTTATAAATTCAATTATATGGTGGTAATGTTGTGGAAATAAAAAAAAATGTGACTTGGTTAGTATTTTGGGTTATTTGGTTAAAATTCGGTTAAAACCAAACCAAACCGAACTAATTCGGTTTGGTTGGTTCGGTTATAAGTTATAATTTGGTTCTTGTTTGGTTAACCAAACAAGCCCATTTTGGTTTGGTTGGTTTCTTGTTTGGTTTAATTTTGCCCAAACCAACCAATTGCTCACGCCTAAGTAGGAGAATTCCCTTTTAAGTCATCACTAGTCATCTGGACCGGGGAAAATACTTTAAAGTTGAACTCACCACACCAATAACATCAATGGTATTCCATGGCGATCAAATAAAGCAATGCAAAAATTTTTGTCCTCTACACCCGCTGTCTCCTATAAACCACTCAAGGAATGGCAGTAAAACACCAGCCATGCCAAGAATAGAACTGAAGGTGTTTAACTATATCAATGCCACGACATGACAATCAAATTGGAATGCATCGAATCATTTATATGATTTAATAACAGAAAAATAAGTGAAACATTGTTAACGTGTAGAAGGAATCATTAAATCTCATCAATGACATTTAGTTGCTGCATAATGCAAAAGAAAAGAAATATGGTTTTAGTGTTTATGCACACCTTGCTCTTATGGTTGGCATAATATAAAAGAACACCTTGCTCATAACATCAAAGCAATTAACATTAGAAGAAGGTTGGCATAACTAAAACCTCCTTGCAGTGGACACTAGTGTAGTAGATTGCCACTACTTAAAGAATAAGGTATCAATAATTTGAGCAATTTGACATGGTTCAGCTGATATAGATATTATTGAATAGATTTTGAATGGCAGTTAAAACGGTTGCAAGTGGCAATTGGCGGGAAAATGTGTTGAAGTTGTTAAAAGTTGTTGAGCTTTTGAATTTGAATTTGAAGTAGTGTTGATCGTGAATTGTAAATTGTTTTGAATTGTGGAAAGATACAAAAGGGAATGATGTACACGAAATTGATATGAATGATAATTTATACATCTTCTCCAAATTTCTCTACTCTGCTCTTACGTCTTCATCCTCTTCGTCTGTTTCTCTGTTCTTCCAATTCTCTAGTGCTCTTCCCCTTCCCCTGTATCACGTCTTCTGTTCTACCTCTTCCCAACTCTTCTGCTGCATTCACATTCTCAATTCCAAGTCTATATCTCTATCCACCAATTCATAATTGTGAGCTAAGTGATGAATTCCCATAGAGAAGTGATTGGCACAAGCATTGGACTACTTCCTAAACTTGAGGAATGTAACAAACTAGTATCAGAGTAGGTTCGATCAATGAGGGATCTAATGGTTGAACAAGACTCTGAGATAAATTCTACCTGACTAGATTTTACCAATTTAGCTATTGGACAAGTACACTTACAAAATTCGATTAATGCGTGTACACAAGTGCTTAAAGTGGTTCAGGATTCTATTAATTCCATGAACAGTAGACTAACTCGAATTGAGATTTTGAAAATGCATGATGTTCCTGATGATGTCGTGAGAAATGAATTTAGAACTGATGTGACTTCCTTTGGTGCTTGTGAGAATGTAAATAATCATGGGGATTCAAAGGTGTTGAATCACGTAGGGCGTCTGAAATTCAAAAGATATAATGGAAAAGAAGATCCAGTATTTGGTTGGGATTGTGTGAACAGTATTTTGAATTCTATCACATTGCTGAAAGGGATAAAGTTCCTATCACCTCTTATCATTTGGATGAGGAAGTGTAATTGTGGTATCAACTTTATAAAAAGGAGCAAAGGGTGTTAACATGGTTGGAATTAAAAAAAGAGATTCTAGCCCGGTACGACACTTCAGAATTTGATGATTTTTTTGAGGAACTAGCAAATTGGAGGCAATCTAGATCAGTACAAGACTATTATACCACCTTTATAAGGTTAGTCATCAAGGCTAGAAATATTGCTCATGAACAGCAAATTAGTTTTTTTATAAGGGGATTAAAAACTACATTGAGATATGATATTAAAGCTCAAAAACCTACCTCAGTTCATGCTGCCTTAGGATTTGCTAAACTCTATGAAGCCAAGATGAAAGAAATGAAGGCTCTGTTTCCATCAGGGGAGTACAAGCCTAAGTTGGAACCCTCAGATTCAAAAATTGATGGTACTAATCCTGCTTCAGCAAGAAAACATCCAGGAAAAAGACTCACAGTGGAAGAAATGGTTGATAGGAAAGCAAGGGGGCTTTGTTTCCATTGTGACGACAAATTCAGCATTGGTCACAAATGCAAGAAATTATTCTCAATTGAAGCAGTATCTGAGGAATTTGAAGAAGAAGGAATTGTGAGTGAAGAAGAGGAGAATGTGGAATTGGTGGATGAAGCAGATTTGCTGAAGCTGTCACTATAGGCGTTTATAGGAGAAGTTACACCTAAACTATGAAATTCCAAGTGGTTCTCTAGAAGCAATTAGTTCAGATATTGGTGGGTTCAGGTTCTACTCATAATTTTTTGGATGCCTCACTTGTTGCTAAGTTGAAGCTACCAACAGAGAATACAAAAACATTGGATGTGATAGTGGCTAATAGAGAAAGGCTACGAAGTGCAAGAACTTGCAGAAAGATTCCACTAGTAGTTCAAGGAGTTCAACTTAGAGTTAATTTCTATCTGCTTCCACTTAAGGAGTATGATATTGTCTTGGGAATTCAGTGGTTAAGGACATTAGAGCCCATCGTTTGGGATTTCTCTCAACTGTAAATGTCATTTACTTATGAGGGCAAGAAGCTATTATTAACAAGATCCAAAAAATTTCCCTTGCAAATGGTGGATTCCAAGAAGATACTAAAGGCATCCATTAAGATAAAACAAGGAGTGCTATTACAATTAACAGCTTTAGCACAGATTTCTCCTCCAGAGACCAGTGAAGTCGATCATATTCATCAGGATTTTACTTCATTATTAGACAAGTATGCAGAATCATTTAGCAAGCCAACGAGACTTCCTCCAACCAGAGTTCATGATCATACAATACCTGTGAAGGAGGGAGCACAACCAGTAGCATTGAGGCCCTATCAATATACACCATTGCAGAAGATTGAATTGGATAGACAAGTTATTGAGTTACTACAGGCTGAAATTATCAAGCATAGTCAAAGTCCTTATTCGTCATCATCATTACTTGTTAAAAAGAAAGATGGAACATGGAGGATGTGCATAGACTACAGAGTCCTAAATCAGCAAACAATTAAAGATAAGTTTCCAATACCATTGATTGATGACTTATTAGATGAATTATGTAATTCTGTCGTATTTTCTAAACTTGATCTCAGATCAGGATATCATCAAATTAGAATGGCTGAATATGATGTCTATAAAGCTGCTTTTAAAATTCATAAAGGACATTATGAATTCACTGTCAAGCCATTTGGCTTGACAAATGCTCCTTCTACCTTCTAGTCCCTAATGAATTGTATTTTTGATAAACACTTAGGGCAATTCATTATTGTATTTTTTGATGATATCTTGGTATTTAGTGCTGACATGGAATCCTATTTTCAACAACTTTGACTCACTTTTGACATTCTTCACACCAACAACCTATTTTTAAAGAAAGAGAAATGTGAATTTGCTAAGAACCAGATATGCTACTTGGGACATGTTATATCCAAAGGAGAAGTAGCAATGGATCCTGAGAAGATCGAAGCTGTGGCTAATTGGCCACTTCCCACCAACATCAAAGGGCTGAAAGGATTCCTAAGTTTGAGTGGACATTACAAGAAATTTATAAGAAGATATGAATGCATTGCCGAGCCATTCACTTCCATGTTGAAGAAGGATTCGTTTGAATAGACTCCAAGGTCGAAGCTAGCTTTTGATGAATCAAAGACAGCAATCACTACAGGACCTGTCTTAAGGCTACCTCACTTTTCCCTCAAATTTGAAATTGAATGTGATGCTTCTACCATTGGGTTGGGAGAAATATTGATGCAACAAGGGCAGCCTATAGCTTATTTCAACAAGGCTCTACATGGAAAAAATAGATTGATATCCACCTATGAAAAGGAACTATTGGCTTTGGTTCTTTCTGTACAAAAATGGCGACAGTACTTGTTGGGGCATCCATTTGTGGTTCATAATGACCACTCCAGCTTGTGGTTTTTATGGCAATAGAAGATAGTCACCCCTCCCCAACAAAGATGGTTGCATAAGCTAATGAGATTTGATTTACTGTGGACTATAAGAAAGGATCTGAAAACTTAGCTGCTGATGCCCTTTCTAGACTTCCATATGGATCTAGTTATTTAGCAATTTCTTCTCCCACCCCTGACTAGATTGAGCCTATACAAACTATTGTCTCTACTTATCCTGTTCTACACAAAATTGCTCAGCAAATTCAAGATAAGAAACTTTCTCTTCAATGGTCATTTATCAATAGATTGATATTTTACAAACAACGGATTTACTTACCAAGGCATTCTGATCTCATTGATATAATTGCCAAGGAGTTTCATGGTAGCACTCATGATGGATATTATAAAACTCTTAAACGAATGAGAAGATTTTTTTTCTGGCCAGGGATGAAGGATCATTTGAAGCAGGTCATTCAAAATTGTGAAACTTGTCAAATCCACAAATCTGCTAACACAACTCCAGTGGGACTTTTGCAACCATTACCTATACCACAAAGCATATGGTCTCAGATTTCAATGGATTTTATTGATGGCTTACCAATGTCCAATGGAAAAACTTCGTTATTGGTGGTAGTTGATAGACTCTCAAGGTATGCGCATTTTATTTCCCTTAAGCATCCATATACTTCTCTGTCCGTAGCATAATTATTCTTTGATTCAGTTTTTAAACTACACGCCATGCCTGAGCAGATAGACTGTGATAGGGATGCAGTTTTCACAAGTAGATTTTGGAAGGAACTATTTAGGTTGCAAGGAACTTCTTTCAAATTCAGTTCTACTTACCACCCCCAAACTGATGGACAAACGGAGGTAGTGAATAGGGTATTGCAGATGTGCCTTCGATGCTTTACTAGTAAGCAACCTAAAGAATGGACTCAATGGATATCTTGGGAAGAATATTGCTATAATACTAGTTAATATAGTGCTATTAAGTGCACACCATTTGAAGCTGTCTATAGAAGACCTCCACCATCATTGTTATGCTATGTTACAGGTACTGCTAGGTTACCAGAGGTTGGCATCAACTGAAGACCGGGGATGAAATTCTTAAATTTCTTAGGTCTAACATTCTAATGGCTCAAAATAGAATGAAGCAAATGCATGATAAGAAGCATAAAGAACAAGAATTCAACATAGGTGACTTGGTATATGTTAAATTGCATCCTTACAAGCAGATTTCAGGGCGACTATCCAAGCACACCAAATTATCACCGAGATACTACGGACCTTACAAAATTCTGCAGTGAATAGGTGAGGTTGCTTATAAAGTTGAGTTGCTAGATGATTGTCGTGTTCACAATGTCTTCCATATTCATTATTGAAAGAGAAGCTAAGAAACACTGATTTAGTGGGAACTAAGTTACCAGCTCTTTCTGCTGCACTACATACTTTATATCCTACCATTAGAAGTATTACAACAACCAACTAGAGTCATAGAAAAACCTTACACTTAGTGGAATGGGAGGATCTTGCCAAGAATGAAGCCACTTGGGAAACATCTAAATTCTTATCATTGCATTTCCTTGTGGACAAGGAAAATTTTGAGGGGGTGAGTATGATATAGATATTATTGAATAGATTTTGAATAGCAGTTAAAATGGTTGCAAGTGGCAATTTGCAAGAAAATGTGTTGAAGTTTTTGAAAGTTGTTGAGCTTTTGAATTTGAATTTGAAGTATTGTTGATCGTGAATTGTAAATTGTTTTGAATTGTGGAAAGATACAAAAGGGAATGATGTACAAGAAATTGATATGAATGAAAATTTATACATCTTATCCAAATTTCTCTTCTCTGCTCTTGTATCTTCATCCTCTTCCTCTGTTTCTATGTTCTTCCAATTCTCTAATGCTCTTCCCCTTCCTCTGTATCACGTCTTATGTTCTGCCTCTTCCCAACTCTTCTGCTGCATTCACACTCTCAATTCCAATTCTATATCTCTATCCACTAATTCATAATTGCGAGCTAAGTGATGAATTCCAATAGAGAAGTGATCGGCACAAGCACTGGCCTACTTCCTAAACCTGAGGAATGCAACATCAGCCCCTTCATTTTTTATAAAAATCAAATGACTGCCTAAGCAAGTTACCTTATCCGGATTGTTCTTAGTTAGCACATATCCAATAGTAACTCCTAGATATCTTCCAAAAACAACAATCCGAGAAGTGTCAATGTCCGTTCTCTAGCTGAGATGGTCTAATGCTGCCTGACCAAAAAAAAACTGACATAAAAATGACAACTCAGGTCACAAATAGATGGATTAACTTATGTACACACAGAGCTAGATGAATATTACAATAAAGCACACCTAAGCATCCCTTGTGATGCCTTTCTCGAAAGAATAACCATCACTTGCTCCTGACCTATTAGATATTTAATATGAAAATATCAATAAGAGACATACAAGACCAATCAATCAATATACACCCAGACAATTTTTTAGTAGTCATACCCCTTGTAGGATAGCATGGATTAACACATTACACTGCAGTTTAATATAGCTCCTCAAAATGCACTCAACACAACAAGGATCCTGCACCTACAAACAAGAATTTTGATACCTAAAATAACACAATACACATTTCTATCCAGCTAAATCAACTACTAAACATTGAATATGGCAATAATACAGAAAATGGAAGACGCAATTGGAAAAAATATGTGATCCCGAGGGAAGAGTTTGATGAACCAGGCGTGGAGGCGGGCGCACGGCGAGGTCGTCGTTGTGGTCTCCTCCTAAGCCGCCGCCGCCGCCGTCGTCACTACCGCCGAGGAAACCGAGGGGTGGGAGGCAAAGAGGCGAGGTTGAAGAAGAGGGCGGCGGTGGACATGACGAGGGGGACGAAGAGGAGGCGCTACTTGTGAGCTGGCAGGGAGCCAGGGCTTTGCCGGCCTCTCCGCCACCAGCGAGTTGGGGGTGTGCATCCACGACCTTTCTCCATTTTATTTTAGTAACTCATAAGAGTCTTCCATTTTCGTTTTGTTTTTCTAAAATGCGGTTCTTACAAAAAGAAAAAAGGTGTTAAGCATACCAACCCTATTGAAATCAAGATATATAGAATATCGAATCTGCCAAAAGAGATTTCAGCCACAAGAGAACTTCTTTGGATTTGGGTGAACTCCAGTAAGTACGTAAGGAACCATCAGAAAGATGACCCTCCCTAGTTATCCAATTTCTTGGAGAAAGTCCTCACTTGGGCCCCCATGTTACCACCATAGGAAACTCTTAGGGTTCTTGTCCACCTTTCCCTTTCTATTTGCCTCTGTAAATAGGCAAAGGTTTTGGACCGAGAGCCAAGGGCCTGGAGGTCGTCCATGAACTCCCTGAGCCTCCATATGGGCTGCTCCCCTTTATTGGTACCGGGATTATCCAGAGCGCGAGGCCCCCATCTCACCCAATCGTCCCGCGGATCAATTTGGACACACGCTCGAAATTTAAAATGTTTTAAAAAATAGTTAGCGATCGCACTTGCAACAGTTCACTGTTGCAAATTTTATTTTATTTTCATACTTCATATTTTAGTAACCACATTTGCAACCAAGAGGAATCAGTTGCAAATGTCGGCGGGAAATCTGCTTTTAAAAATTTTAGGTGGTTGGAAACTCGTTGCAAGGCGATTATAAATTTGTAACCAGAATTACAATTGGAAAATATTATTATTTTATTAGTGTAACAATTTTTGTAAAAAACTCTATCATTTTCCACTTAAGCTGACTTGGTTGAAATGATATTAGAATTGACACCACTATATTGATTAGTGAGCTAGAATAGGCTATCGGTTTCGGAGTGGACCATAAGCCAAATATAAAAATTAAAAATTTTTTTTCTAAATGAGAGTAAATTGTTAGATTCTTAGATTAGCCACATCTAATACCTATCAAGAAAGAGTCAATGTACTAATAAGCAAGTGTATTTTTTGTAAATCTTCAGCTTGGTTTGTCATTTTTTAAAAAATGATTTAGTCTACTCAATTTACACTTAGGCCACTATCAAAGTCTACATAGGGCGTAGTCCTTTATCTAAAACCTAAATATCCTGCCTTATAGTGAAAATCAAATGCCGTTTTTATAATAAAAAAATATTTTACTCAACCAACAAATTACGTTCGACACCACACCACACCACCCCATATTTCCCTCTAAGCAATATTAGATGCTTTAGAGGTTCATCACATTTTAAAAGGTAACTTACAAACATAAAAATGAGACCACTATATATATATATATATATATATAGTGGTCTCATTTTTATGTTTGT
>JAVDBV010002313.1:0-10932 GCA_032619315.1 Piper longum
GGGAATGGTCTGCACCGGTGGGGTGGGCGGCATGGCTATAGGAGGGTGCGTCGGTAACACTTCAAGAGAATCGGAGGGAAATAAATGACCGGTAGTATTTTCGTAATTAAAAATTTACTCGAGTCCAACTCAAATAAAAAATAATAACTAATTACAAATAATTAAAAAATTAAAAAAATATAAAAAATACCATAAAATTTTGTACTTGTATTAAAGTATAAACTTGTGTATTTATATCAAGAAAATAAACTGAATTTTATTTTATGTATTTATGTTATGGGTTGCTAAATTTTTTGTATAGGACTAACTAATTCAACTAAACTGATTATTGACCAATTTTTTAAAAATTGGTCTGATTAAGTGATTTCCTCGAAAACTGATTTCGATTTTTGCAAATATGTTGCAAATGCAGAAAAGAAACTAGCTCATTCAATCCAGGATCTGACCACTTTTTACGCAAGCCATGACATCTTCTGTAGAGACTTTGTATCAAAGCTTTAACAACAATGATCCAGAGACTTCAACTATAAATCGTGGGTATTCCTTCTCCTAATGTATTTCTCACTCCGCTGCCAAACATTTAGCTACTGAGCTACAGACATGGCCGACAAAGTCACTCTTTTGGATGCCTGGGCGAGCCCATTTGGTATAAGGGCGAGGATTGCCTTGGCAGAGAAAGGGGTGGTGTATGAGTACAAGGAGGAGAACTTGATTGATAAGGGCCCTTTGCTGCTGCAAAT
Organism: Piper longum; assembly: GCA_032619315.1. NCBI lineage: Eukaryota > Viridiplantae > Streptophyta > Magnoliopsida > Piperales > Piperaceae > Piper > Piper longum. The sequence goes on from JAVDBV010002313.1 coordinate 741, forward strand.
GAACCCTGTTCACAAGAAGATTCCTGTTCTTATACACAATGGGAAGCCTGTGTGTGAGTCGCTCATCATTCTTCAATATATTGATGAAGCTTGGCCAGACAAGGCCCCCAGTCTCTTGCCCTCTGATCCCTATGCCAGGGCCAAGGCCAGGTTCTGGGCAGATTTCGTTGATAAAAAGGTCTGTCGTCATGCGTTAATCTAATCTCCCTACATCTTGCAAACATGATATCTACCAATCTACCAAGTTGGTCTAACGAAGGAAAACTATGTGTATGATTGATATTTACATATACATGCAGATACATGTCAATGTGACTAAGATATGGAAGACAAAGGGAGAGGAGCTGGAAGTGGGGAAGAAGGAAATTTTGGAGAACTTGAAGCTGTTGGACGAGGAGCTGGGGGACAAGCCCTTCTTTGGAGGGGATGAGTTTGGCTATGTCGACCTCGCCTTCGTTGCCTTTTCTTGCTGGTTCTACACCTATGAGACCTTTGGCAACTTTAGCATCGATGTGGAGTGCCCCAGGTTGGGACCTTGGGTGAAGAGGTGCATGGAGAAGGAAAGTGTCTCTAAATCTCTTCCTGATCCACACAAGATTCTTGAGTTTGTGGGTGTCTTGAAGAAGAGGTTGGGAATTGAGTAAGAGATATCTTGAATCTATAGAGATGCGCATTTTTTGTTGTTTCTATGTGATTTTACTCTATAACCTTGAAGATATTAATAATGTTAACTTGGAGAAAAATAGAAATGCCTTTCTCCATGAATGGTTTGATGATAAAAGTGTAGAGATTGTCTTGGACCTTCGATTGTTGGGTGTAATACTTTAAATAAAAAGAATGAGTGCATCTTCTTCTTCTTCTTTCATTTTTAACGAGTGTGTTTGTCGACACCAAAACATTCTTTACCAGTGAATGGAGAGCTAAACCAGATATTTTGCGGAAGCACAAAACCAAAATGATCCACACAAACAGTTATAGAGAAATTAACGTGAACTTGCAAGTTAGAGGAGCGGGCTATTAGTTTAAGATCCTTAGGGCGAGCTAACTCTTTATAAACTTGGCACTTTATCATTGTCATGCTGTGAATATGTGTTGATCAATATGTATGATCATTGTTAGGCCACCTAAACTAATTAATCAAAGATAGGCGCCTCACTAATAATATATATATATATATACATATATATATATATATATATACACTAATATAATAATAATATAGTGTGATAGTTTAGTTGATCACTTGATGGTCGTAGGTTCAATCCAAACTGATTACAAAGATAGTAGGTTTTTATATTGATCACTTGAAGGCCGTGAGTTTAATCCATACCAGTTATATATTTTAGTGATATAATTTTGATTTTGTAATTGAGCTTTCGAACAAACTATCAAAATTAAACACTTTAATTATATTTAAATTCGAAGTAAATTCGAACACGATAAAGAATTTTCGAATTAAAACAAATTAAGTTCAAATAAATTTTAAATTATTCGAATTAAAATTAAAAAAAAATTAAATTATTTAAATCGAGTTAAATTATGAGTTATTAGCAGCTCTGTTACACGAAAACAAAAGTAGATATTTGGAACAAAAAAAAGCCAATCTTCGGAGCCGTCACTTTTGACTTGGGCATGAGTTGGATTAAACCAAATCAGTCAAGCACGGATCTTCTTACGCATGCCATGACGTCTTCTCTATAAACTTTTGTATCAAGTATCAGACAAGAGTACCAATGCAGAAACTTCTCCTACCTACAAGGGACTCATGTTGGGGATACGGACCACCCGAAATCGGTGCAGCGAAATAAAATAGGGAGAATGTAAGGCAAATAATATTATACAATCATTATTCTACGAACAAATTGTTTATACAAATCAAAATATATATTGCCATTGTTGCTACCAGCAGGAAGGAAGAAGATAGAGGGAGAGAATAAAGTGACAGAATTTAGAATTAGAGATTTGATTATCTGGGGAACAAGTAGCATATATACTGCTTCCATCTTTATAAATGAAATCTGATGGAATTTTAAATTTGAAGTAGGAGAAGGATATCATGTATGTCATGTCCGTCACTCCTAGGACTAGTTCAAGGAGAATATAGAGATATATACCAACATGTTTAAAGGTGTTGGACATATGTTTAGTCGATCGGAGATGGTAATAATCAAGATCACGTAGAAAATTTTTAAGCTCCAAGTTGCATGTATGAAATATATATTGTTCATTCATGATTACAAGTACATTCTCTATGAGACGCCTAGAACCAAAAAGAGATGAGACCCACAAAGTGATAGATGTTAATTACAAGATGTTGTTAGAACAAACAAAAGGGTAAATCAAACTCGATCACCGGCATTGATCAATGCCCTTTCACTGCCGGAATTCTCTTCAGTTGTAATGAAAATTAAAATAGATCAGGATACAGTTAATGGAAGATAAGAAAAGGAGAAAAGCAAAGCATGCAGAGAATGAGATAGAGAAGAACCAACAGCTGCAAGCCGCTCAGGAGTTTTTCGAGTCAAAATAAGTAATAAAAATTATTAGAACATATTGTTCTTTTCTAATTTAGTTAAATTAATATTATAATATGATATCAATTTCAAGTGTCAAAAGGAAAAAATTATAATAATTTTATATTATTTTTTATTTATTTAATTATACAAAGGCAGTATAAATGACCACAAGTTCCCTTTGATATCTACTCTTGAATCTACTCCATGATGAAATGCCGAGCCAGATCTGAGTGTCAAGTAGGGTTTGTGTCAATAATGAAAAGCACCGTATTTGCCAAATTCCATGAAAATTGTATGGGTAAGTATTGTTTGAAATAGATAAAAATTTCAACTATTATACTAAATTTCCATGTTTAATTTCTGTGACCGTTTCGATAAATAATTTTGCATATATGTGAAACCTACATTCAACATATATCAAGTCTTTCTTAGTGCACGAAAATTTCTGGTGACAAAAATTTTGGTAATAGATGGCCTCTTTTCTATTAGTACACGTACATCAAATAGAGTTTTTATAATTTTGCTAGGCCTTTCCTATAACACTCCAATTCGGCCAGAGGAACAAATCGAATTAGACTGATAAATTTCAAGATGCAAATTCGTAACCTATTAAAATGGAGAACAGACATAAGAAGGACCTAACCACTCAATGCTTTAGAAGATGGAACCCAAGGAAAACTAATGCGCAGACAACACCACAAGGGATGCAAGATACTTATGGAGTGGCTCATGCAAATAGGTCAACCTAGATCGGATAAATTTACAAAGGGGACTACGTTTTTGGAAACAATTCGATAGAGTCTCCCCTTTAAATAAGACAATAGACAAAATTACATAACCTAAATAATTATCATTTAATCGCAAAACGGTACCAAAACTATCTCATAATATCATTTAACATTAACAGAAGCATTTCCAAGGTTTTACCCCACATTTTCAGATCATTTTCATCACTTTCAATTCAGATTTCACATTCATTAAGTTGTGGGTTTGCCTGGTCTTTACATCGGCCCTTCTCTTAAAATTTTAATAATCATAGAAGCTCATCCAACCCATGTTTCTTCTTCGCTCCATCTACCTACACAAGTAATATGGTTTTGCGTGCCTGGATATTTATTTACCATCAGTTCTAGGACTTCAAGGCTTTGATTTACCTTCACACAATGTATTAGATCTACATACCCCAGAGTATTCCGTTTAGGTACATAAAAGCTACTAAACCGTCATAGGATCATATAATGATGCACAAGCTCACATGGGTCACAACACGACTCCGAAGGCCATACAGCCACTATATCACACCATGATCTATAATCTCAAGACATCAACACACATGAGTCAAATACATATCCAATACATAACAAAGTCCCAAAGGGACACAACAAACAACCAAAAGCCCACAACACAAAACTCCAACCCAGCATCCATCAAGTCCTTGTGATCTGCGCAGCTACACTAGCTAACACCAAGCCTAATCACCTACATAATATAATAAAAGATGTTCACAATGGGAGTCACTGAGTCTCAAATAACTAATTAGGAAAATTTTTTTAATACTGGCAAATGAATAAAATAGTTATCCACGAGAAACTAAAAAGAAACAACAACTCCTCTATAAAACGTTGATCATAAGATAATGACAAATTTGGCCTAATCATAATCACAGATAATCCATACACATGGAGTGGATAATAGCTCACTCAAACATGTAAGTAATATGGCCAATATGGTCAAGCTGATAATCACTGCAACACTGCGTAGTCCAGATATACTCGATAAAGGCAACATGCTGAAATTGTTGAAATATAAATTGCATGCATGCTAATAATCTAACATCAAATATATATATATAAAAGACTGTCCCCGAGCACCACAAGTGGGTAACCAGGCTCCTTAGTGACGTCACGCATCCTATCGATCTTGCGTGCAAGTCAAAATCAGAAATTGTAATACACATATCAAGTCTGGGCATGAACATGCCATATAGCGCTTAAGTACAACTTTGAACTGAATCTTCTAATCTTTCAAAAACATCATCAAAAGATCTCATCCTTGAGGTTTTACTAATGCAAAAGATCAGTTACATGACTCATAGGTAGTGGGACCAATAAAAGGTAACTAACTATGTTCTACGATATAAATCAAATCATGTGAGCCAAACAAAAGATCAAGAAGAAGAGAGTCCTAATGGTCTAAGAAGAGCTTCTCGTCTTACCACGGCAAGCTCAACTCCAAGCGGCTTGTGATGCAAACAACTACACACTCCTGTATGATGAATGCGTGCAATGCATGAAGAGTCCAAAATATAGCAAGGATGATGACATGAAATAGGTAATTAATCAAATACATTGATATGATCTGGTTTGTGATATCGTGCAATAATTGAACAATTTAATAAAATATGTGGTGGAATCATAATTGTGATGTTTGTTTATTAGGAATATCATCTGGTCTTAAACCCATAAAATTAAGATATCAAAAGATGTCAGTTTGATGAGGGATATGGACTCCTAAACTTGAAATATCTTAATATACACATACAACAAACACATAATACACAATCAACAAACACATAATACACAATCCAAATAACCATAAAAGTGTAAACTTTATATAAAAATCGAATCTTTATAATGATCTAACATGCAAATGTATCAAATAATATGCCAAAAATGATCAAAATGAAATAATCTACATGATTCTTATAAGATCTATATGAAACACTACAAACCATACACAACAAGTAAAGAAAAGGGGAGAAAAGCATACGTGGATGACGACGAAGAGAAAGGGAAAGAGAGGGGGGAAAGAGAGAGAAGAAATAGGAAAAAAGAGGAGAAAAGAGAGGGGAAGAGGGTGGAGGAGGTGGAGAGGGGCGGCCAAGAGGAGAGGAAGAAGGGGAGAAAAGAAGAGAGGGTTTTGAGATTGTGGCGGCTAGGGTTTTGGCAAAAAAAAAAAAAAAAACTCTGCACACTAGCATGGCACTCATAAGCGGTGTAGTGCTAAGCTCACGCATGGCACATCAGCCTTGGGGCCCAGCGCCACGGTGATGGACCCTAAGACAAAGAGAAAAGGAGGAAATGAAGGAGGAAAAAGAGGGGGAAATGCTGGGATTGACTGGGGAAGGCTACTAGGCATGACTAGGGCTAGAGGGTACGTCGATGATGCATATGACACGACTAAAATATGACACTCACCCTAAAGAACAACAAGACCACAGCTTGCAATTGGGGCCAATTGGATAAAACTCAACGGCACACGCGCCCAATGCCCAAGTCAACAACAACACACAGAGACCCCCTTAGCACTGACAAGATCAAATTGGACCGGCCAAACACTAACCAAGTCTAACCAAAGCCAAACTAGTAGCAAAAACACCAACTGACGGATTGGGTTTTACATTTCCACATCAATAATATTATCGGTTATTATTGAAAAAATACGAGTGGTTAATACTTTCTTTTAATATTACTAATTGTACACTGGTAATTTTATTTGATATATGTATATTACTTATTATATATCATCATTTTACAAATTATTAGTCATTATGATTTATCAATCTTCCATGTTAGCTAGCTTTGATTGCCTACAAGTACATGAAAACAAAAGATGATATTTTGAGGCAAAAAAAGAAAGATGTTTACGTGTGCGAGGGATCGAGAGAGAGCAATTATATATATTATATGTAGTAGGTAGAGAGTGTGTACCTTTTTACATAATACCTATTTCACCCCCAATGAAAATTTACTAACGAGAGGAAGTTGGTTTAGTTAAATCACTTAGTTCACAAAAATTAAAATTGTAATCTATATAAGATGGGTTGGTTTAGGAAATAAAATCTATAAAGAGGACATTAGGGATCGAAGTGGGAGATATTCTTTAGTGGATTATTCGGTGGATGCAAGCCGCGGGAAGTGATGGCTACCTAGTTCAGTAACTACAGGAAAGAGCAACAATGGCAGCATGCTTGTCCTTTTCCGGTGAGTCGGCGATATGGTTGTGATTAGTTGCTGTCTTTATCAATGGGTCCAATGGGGAGTGGTGTTTCTGAACAAGGGCAGAAGAGATAAGATCTATATTTATAGGAGGCAGTGATCAACCAACCGAAGGAGGTCATGATGAGGCATATGAAGTTGAAGAACGGGAACATAATGAGAATGACGAGATGAGTAGCACGGTCTGTTCGACCATTAATAACCATACAATTAGTGATCATCATTGTCGACAAAGGACATTAAGACCAAATCAATAAACCCATCCATCCCAAAATGCATGCATATTGCATCAACAACGAATGACACCCCATTGTTATTTGTTTATGGCATTAGTAAAATATTAGTAAAATATAAATTTGCAAAAAATATAATATAATTGCATGTTTTTCAAAAAGTCATAACTTTTTAAAATAAAATATTATGTTTTTTCTCATTCAATTCTTAGTGTCGATTACAATCAGTAAATGTTACTAATGAAGAATAAGTCATTATTAATACGTCGTAGATTAGTGAATAGCATTAATGATATTTTCTTTTTAAAGTGACAAATTATATATCTTTTAGAAATATATCATTGTGTGTATTTGAGGTGTCGTGAATTATATCTTCTGCGTTTATTCAATGCCATTAATGGTCAAGTAATATTTTTTCCCTCATATATGTAAAATAATATAAAAATTGACTTTTTACATATATTTTATCTTAAAACATAATGTACTTATATTACCGATTAAAATATATGCAAATATAATATTCATATACAATATCATTAATGACACATACGTAGTTTATAAATTATCATCAATGATAAATACTTGTCGTGTAACTACTATCGTTCATGTATTTATTAACATATACAAAATATATTTTATAAGTGGCATATTGCAAAATGAAATTTACTATATAATTTTAAATGTTAATAATTATATTATCAAGCCTTATTTATGATACTTTAAATTTTTATTAATAACAAAACTATGCGTGGGAAACACACTTTAAATTACAACAAAATCTACTTATATTACGAATTAATATGATCAACGTATTTCAAAAAATTAAATCATTATTTAAAGTGCCATTCATGACAATTGAAAAGTTTATCGAATGTCATTAGTGGTAATTTCAGTTTCGATAACTATTATTTGTTTATGACATATGTAAAATAATTTCTAAAATAAAATATTATGTTTTTTTTTTCATTCAATGCATAGTAACCATTACAATATATAAACTTACACTAAAATATGCTCTTATCGTCCATTTAACAAATGACAGGTTAAAAAATACATAAAATTACAAAAAATATCAAAAGCAAATGTCATTTATAATTGTACGTTGACATTCAAATTGAAACTCATATTTTCTAGGTAATATTTTTTGGGCAATAAACAATTGATTTTTAAAAAAATACAGAATACGTGAGAAGCAAATGTCATTGATGCAGAATAACATAAATGGATCAGTGAATAAGATCAATGCTTATAGTGTTTCTAAGTATAAAAGATATTGTGAAATGTTTATCAACAACTTTAATGAAATTAAATTGTGAAAATAAACTAAAATGACTAAGAAATGTGCACTTAAATTTCCATACACGTATCCTATGTGTAAAACCCGTCACCCGAGTTAGGGTTTTATAGTCAGAACCAATCGGATCGACCATTATTTTCAGTCGAGTTAATTTCAGAACACGTATACTAAGCCGAAGTTGGTCATGTGTATGAGCCATGAGGGTCATATGTATTCAAGTATATGATGATAACTTCATTAACACAATAGAAAAAAAAAAAGAATTACCAGAACATATAAGAGTATGCCAGTTTATTTTTTTATATGCATGATGGATCGTAGAATTAGTTTTAGGTTATTTACCGTATTAGGATGCGTTATTTATTATTTTTGAGGGGTTAATAGGTCTAGAACATGTTGTTTTATTTTATGAGTATATTTTATTTTATTTTTTTTGTATTTTATCATATATTTTTTATATTTATTTAGAATTTATTTCATAATATTGACTTGAGTAGGGAGCAAGTTAAGTTTTTATTACAAAATTGCTACAGACCCTTCTCTTCTTCTCCACACCGACTTTGTCTCCTCGGCCTTCTTCTCCCCCTATTCAGCCAGTCCACCCGACCGCCGGCAACCTCGTCCTGGCCACACCTCTGCCGTCCAGTGAGTGTTGTTGGCCAGTGACATCGCCGCCTCACCCCCACCCCTTCCTTCCTCTTTTTCCTCTTTCTTCTCCCCGTTTTTCCCTCCCGGCCTCCACTGTCGCCCACTTTGCATGCATCACCGCTGGCCACCAACTCTAGCGACCATCCATAGCCTCTTCCCCCTCCTTACCAACCCTTCCCCAGCCTGACAACCACGTGCACCGCTGGTCACCAACTCTAGCAACCACATGCATGTGCTGTCACTGGCCATTAGTACTGCCACTGTCCGATTGTACGCCACCACCGCCCTCACCATCGACCTCCTATCCCTTACATGACCATCCCTACCCCCCTTACCAACCAGACCCCCCCCACTTCCCTCACACAGCCCTCCCTTGCCCTAGCTAGGGCTCTTGTGAGCCACAGCCGCTGCCACCGCAAGCTGTTCCACCGGCCGCTCCATCCGGCAGGGTCATTTCTTCCAGCCAGCTTCTCCCCACCAAGCTAGCCTCTTCCTCATCCCTCGCCCGTCAAGCAGCACTGCGTCTATAGTCGCCAATTTGCAGTGTTTTTGCCGGCTGCCAGCCACCATCGCATCCAGCCAGTCATAGGCCGGCTGAAGCAGCCCCTGTCAGGGCTCGTCACATCCTACCCATATGCTTCAGTTCTAGCCCAGCCGAGTCATCTCTTGGTGGAACCGCAGCCATACCAACAGCAACTGCAACCATTGCCCTCGGCACCATCGCTGTTTTCGGTGCGGACATTAGGTTTATAATTTTATCCAATTGATTTGATTTTAGTTCATGATTGTATATAGCATAACATGATTACATTATGATAATTGATATGTATTGCATCAAATTAGAGAAGATATGTGAAGTTAGGTATTAATTTTTACGAAGGGTGTAATTGGATTGATAGTTTGTTGGGATGACTAAAAATGGGTTGTTTGAATGGAAGTGTTGTAATAGATAGCATTAGAAAATTTATACAGACAATTGGAGATTGAATTGTGCTAAGGTGTTGTGGATCATAATTATTACAAATGTTATGATCAAAGTATAATTAAAACCACTAGATTTCCTTTATTAGGTTAATATGTGAATTAGTGATTAATACGAATATTGAGTTGAACACAACATGTTACATATAACAATGGATTATGGATGGAATTATGGATTATGTTATCTTGAATTAGAATGATGAAATGAAGAATTCGTGATCTAGATTGATGTTACCCAATAAGTTAATAGATTGTAATTAGAATGGATGATTTATTTGTCTTAGTATAGGAGCTATTGTTTCATTTTATAGAAGCATATGATTTTGCTGATAATATGACTAATCTGATTGAACTGATTAGGATATGACTGAGATTATAATTACATGCATTCATATCATATATATATATATCTTATAGGTAGAATGGGCGTCAGTATTTAGTTTGGATATGTAGGGACAAAGTAGGAGCTCACTGCCTAGGCATCTGAACACGCTCAGAGCTTCTGCCAGGTCTGTTTAT
>JAVDBV010002319.1:0-18814 GCA_032619315.1 Piper longum
TACATACGTAGGAAAGAAGAACGAAATGTTTTCATGGTGGTCAGAGGTGAGGCTAGATGTAGAGTTGCCCAAGAGACGAGGAGGTTGAAGGGTGGTGGGTGAGGAAGGCGAAGGTAGCTATTTAGCAGTTATGGGGAAAGAGGAGTTGAGGATAGACTCGTCGGACTACCGGGTTGAGCTTCTCTCGCCGGCGGCAACTGGAGCTCCGGTCGTCTCCTCCTCCGAGCCGTCATGGCGGATCAACTTCAACGAGTTCCAGCTCCCGGAGAGAGCCCGAGATCCTCCATTTTCTCTTCGCAGAGCCATCTCCAACATGAGTACGTCTAAACCCGCGCTGCTTCTTTACTTTGCATTGATCATTACTCCTAATTTACCATAAAAGTTGGTGGTAAGCAATTAAGACGTTGATTATGGTGTGAGCAGGGAAGAAGGGGAAGGTTGCAGAGTATTACAAGAAGCAGGAGAAGCTCATAGAAGGGTACACGGAAATGGAGAAGATGAATGAATTGGGGTGCTTGCCAGGGGCTCTCTCAGAGGTTATAAAAGCTTGCACAAATGCATGACTACTGGCTAATTCATGTTTCCATTAACGGGTCTTTGTTCTATCAGTTTACTATGATCTAAATATCTTTATTGATTTCACAGGATGAGTTGAAGACGCTTGCCGTGCATGAAACAATGGCTATCAGATTGTCCAACATCACCAATCTGGTGCTCTTCTTAGCCAAAGTGTATGCCTCGATTGAAAGCAGGTCGTTGGCAGTCATTGCCTCCACTCTTGATTCACTGCTGGACCTGCTTTCAGGGTTCATCCTTTGGTTTACTTCCTACGCCATGAGAAAGCCCAACTTTTATCGGTACCCAATTGGAAAGAAGCGAATGCAACCTCTGGTATGTCTGCATACCCTTCTTTCTTCTTTCCCGCCTTTTTACGCGATCATAAACTAGATCATATTGCAATTGAAAAAAAAAATTGATTCCACTTCTCAGACAATCTCTTATCATTTTTTTTTCTACCTCTAGACCCTTTTACAACATTACAAAACTACAAACTCACTCTTTGACACTTAAATTCTGGGATTTGCATGATGATAAATGGAATGTCCTCCATGTTCAAGACTGATCACTTTATGTATGCAGGGTATAATTGTTTTTGCTTCGGTGATGGCAACTCTAGGCTTGCAAATAACGTTGGAGTCAATCCGAGAGATATTGGCCAAGGTAGCAATCTAATTCCAAGTTTAGAAGACTAGAAAATTTTCCTTTCTTATGACATGATTTGAGCATGAGTATAAATGTTTAATATTGCAGACAAAAATTGAGATGGATGCGGAGAAGGAGAGATGGATGATTGGGATCATGGTGTCAGTAACCATTGTTAAATTTGTTTTAATGGTTTACTGCCGAAGATTTAAGAACGAAATAGTTAGGGCATATGCCCAGGATCACCTCTTCGATGTCATCACCAACTCGGTTGGATTGGCCACAGCAGTTCTTGCAGTTAGGTTCTACTGGTGGATTGATCCTACTGGCGCCATTCTGGTATGCTTCTTCTCACCTCAGCAATAATCTCATTTCATGATGAACTTCCACAGCTAAAGCATCTTCAGCTACTATCAAATTGATACTAGTACTGTTTAGCTACAATAATCATAAGATTGATCAATTGGTCGTAAGAGTGAGGTATGCGTGCCAAGGTTTTGCCCGTGAGTGGTATGTTTTACATTTGCAGAGTTTGGTATAACGAATGGGTCTGATCAAGCAAATAGCTTTATGTTGATTGGACTTGCAACAAACAAAAAACAGTAAAAAAAACGACACATTATTTTTCCTCCAATGGTACCCATTAATTAATAACTTCTAATTAAGATGATTTTTTATTGGGAAAGATAAACGTAATCATTTTTCGTTGCCAAAATTATATTAAGGAAATTTAATTTGCTTTTATGTGAAAACATGCATGCAAAAGTTTTGTTCATGTTAATGCTCCACCTTAGACAAACAAATTGTGGTTGTGGCTACAGATAGCATTGTACACAATGAGTACATGGGCAAAGACAGTGATGGAGAATGTATGGTCGCTGGTTGGGAAATCAGCACCTCCAGAATTCCTGGCTAAGCTCACCTATCTCATATGGAATCACCATGAGGAAATACAGCATATTGACACAGTAAGAGCCTACGCAATTGGGTCCAACTTCTTTGTGGAAGTTGACATCGTCTTGCCCGGGGACATGCCTCTGAGCCAGGCTCACAACATTGGGGAGACTCTTCAAGATAAGCTAGAGCAACTGCTCGAGGTGGATCGAGCTTTTGTGCATGTTGATTTTGAGTACATGCACAAGCCAGAGCATGCTAGCAAGTTGTGATGATCAACACTGCTCCCTCAAGTAAAAGGTTTTTCAAGCAATATGAGTACTGTTATAGTTTATTTGTTCCTTTGGTTAATTCCTTTTTGTTGTGGTAAGCAAATAGAAATGACTACGTCGGTAAATTATGTTGGCTATCGGTTGTGGAATGCATGGATATTGTATCATTAATCAAAACAAAATGTTGGCTGATTTTAGTGGCCCAACTAAGGAAGGTCATATATAGGGGAGAAAAGTAGAGAAGCTCTTATATAATACACACACACACACTCGTAGGAGTCTAAATTCACTGCCCCAACTTTGCAAGGATTATTATATTATCTCAACAACCAAACATTTCATCAAAGTTTCTAATCTTCTTAGGAACATTTTTTAATGAGAATAGTAATAATAATAATAATAATAATAATAATAATAATAATAGTATGTATATTATACAATGGATTTATTTTGAGTAATAATTACAAATTATCCTTCCCACCATCTTAAAGAAGTCAACTTCCGCACTAGTGCTAATTCTACAAGTCATCCTAATGGTTTCATGCCTAAAAATTAAACAAGTAGGTGCAGATATTACTACTGTTTGTGGTGTGGTGATCATAATCCTCCAATAAGTTTTGTTGGCATAGTTTCACGAGTGTGATATTAACAATTGGAAGAATTAGAAGAGACCCGTCTTAAGAATCTTCTATTAATAATTTGTATTTAATTTAATTTAGTTTAATTAATTAGTGCGTTAGGATATCTATACAGCAGATAGAGCCCGGATCAAGATTAAAGCAAACCTTATCGATTTCTAGCTAAAGCTAACCAAGCCTAGTCAGGCCTCCACCCAATTTGATGACTGTCTTTGTCGTTCGTCTTTATATCTAACTTTTTCATTATATATTATTTGCAAGATATTTACATCATACCTAAATAAAATTAATTTCAAAGGATAGTGTAATGAATATATACATAAGTAGGAATGCTCATCGGTCTGCATGTCTAGTTGAGCTACGTATGACCAATAAAAAATGACAATGTATAATTAGAACACACATATGAGCTGAATATATAAGATTACTGAAAGAGAGTTCATTAATATTTGTTCACATCGAAAGTACATAGAAGGTGAAATAAGCTGGTATATGTTGGTTCTATGTAGCGGTGTAAATGAGTCAAGACGAGCCAAGCCGAGCTAAGTAGAGATGTTGTTAAATTTGATTTGATTTTTTACAAGCATGTTTGAGCTTGTTTGAGTACTTGACGAACTTTAATATATTATGGGTCAATTTAAGCTCGTTTAAAATTTATAGTATTTATGCTTAGCTAGTGTATGGGTTGAACCAAGCCTAGTCGAACTCGAGCCGAGTTCGAATCAAGCGAATATTTGTGCTTGGCTCGTACTCGATTTATATATGATCAAAATTTTCTTTCTAACGCTATATAAATTTAATGTAACCTCAATAGTATTGACGAGTCGAGTTAAACCGAGTATTTTTTTGAGTTTAAATACATCGAATTCGAGTTTCAAGCCAAACCAAACCGAACACTATTTATCTTAAATTCTATTCGGTATTCAACGGGATATCTATTTTGAGCTGAATATTTTTTCAAGTATAAAATTAATAAACACAAGTTCAAATTGAATCGAGCCGAATATAAAAAAGTTACAACTCAGCGTGACTTATTTACATCCCTAGTACTATGGCATGGTTTATGAAAGGCACCTTGGTCACGTAGACTTTAACATGGCATGAAATGGTTTGATTCTATTCAATTGCCTGTGTCTTTAGCACGGGTATTATGTATATTCATAAATAAATAAAAAAGTTGTCTATTAGCACGCGTTCATAAGATATATATATATATATATATACAAAATTACTTCACTTGGGCAAACTCTTTCGTTTTCTTTTGTCGTTGAAGTTTGCACCTTCCAACCAGCTAGCTAGGGTAAGACTTAATTAAATTTATACATGGAAAAGTAAGTATCTATCTATTAATATACATCAGATGGTAGGTTTTGTGGTAGTGATGAAAGGCGTCATGCGAGCAGTTTTACAACAACATTCACGCTATAGCCAAGCCGTCCAAGTGTTTGTATTTGTGAGATGGCAGGTGGGACGTTATTGAGGTAAACAAACTGATAGGGGTGGGGCTTGTCTGTTCACACTCAGAGAAATAAACAATCTAAAGTTTTTAAACTACTAGGTGTAAATAATATTAGTTACAGAAATGCTTGTCTTGCAATGTTAAACTAGTGTTTAAGTTCAGTAGTAGATAATAAATTAGTTATGTGCATTACGATATATGAACAAGCCTTCTATAATTATTTGGTAGTGGGCTCGTGGCAATATACATGAACAATGGTCGTGGGCCGGGTGGGCCTCCCTCAGGCCCATTAATTTGTTTACCCACCAAAATCACATTATTATTATAATAAGAGGCGAGCACCCTAATTTCCCATTAATGGATAAACATGTAAGAAGAGTGTGAAGTGACTACATAATATAAATAACTCTATTCATGTGTTAAATAGCTCTATTATCTAATTGTACGATGTACCCGTGAACATCATATTCCTAACTTAAAATCTCCCTATTCCACCTAACTAATGTTTAATATTTGTTACCCACATTCACCCACCTTTTATTTAAATTCACAATTTTACATAATAAATCCTCATTATATGCCTACAATATTATATTGGCTCAAATTAAAAAAAAATATTCAAAGCAACCATGAATCCATCAACTGCACTAATAAATCTAGCTACAGAAACTTCCTACCACAATAGTTCCTTTTTTCACAGTTTAATAAATAATTTTATATATTGTATTAGTGATGACCGAGGGTATATTTAGTTCAATCTGAATTATATTTTAAAATTATAAATAAAATATTTTTTAATATTAATTAAACTACGAAAAATTTCAAAAAAATAGATTTTGTAAAAATTTCGGTGGAAAAAGCTTGAATTATACCGGACTTAACGACGTACTAACGGAATTTTTTATTTAATTTTATTTTTTTATTACTTAGGAGTTGGGAACTGGGCCGGCTTTTTTTAAACACACCCAAGGAGACGACCATGGCCGCCGTCGTCCTCCGCCACCCGCCACAGCACTGCACCCATGGCGGCGGCGATGGCGACGTCGACGGCCATTTGCTCCTCCACCGCAAAGCCCCGACCTTTCCTCCCCCTCCTAGCCGCCGCCGCCCCCGCTCCTTACCCAGCCGCCGCCTCGCCCACCGCGCCGTCGCCATGACCAGCAGCACCACCGAGGCCGCCTTCCCGGTCGGGAAGGCGTCGAATGTGGAGAAGTCGTCGTTCCTCGACAGGAAAGAGAGCGGCTTTCTGCATTTCGTCAAGTGGCATGGCCTGGGGAACGATTTCATCTGTTTTGTGTGGGTTTTGGGTATGATTGCATCCTAGACTTGGAGTTGATGGTGGGTTTTGGGTGATGATTTGTTTGCAGGTGGATAATCGGGATCCGGTGGAGCCGAAGGTGACGCCGGAGCAGGACGTGAAGCTGTGCGATCGCAACTTTGGCATCGGCGCCGATGGAGTGATCTTTGTGCTCCCTGGCGTCAATGGCACCGATTACTCTATGCGTATTTTCAACTCTGATTGAATTGAACCCGAGGTATATTCGGCTTTGTCTTTGATTAATCTGTACGTGGCTCAAATGTCTTTTCTTGTTGTCTATCTGCGTAAAAGAGTAGCTGTATTCAACTATTAATTATTTTAAGTTGTATTATGTTCGTGAAGGTCACTTCTTGATTCGAAATAATGCGTTTTAGAATCTTAATAAAACTGGGGAGGATGTTGTAATAGAGCAGCTTTGCAGTGCCTTGCTTGGGAGCTTTACTGTTTAGTATTTTATATTTTTTCATAAATAAGGGGATCTTATGATATTGTAGTTGATTAAGTTTTTTTTTCTTATGGGATGGTGCCCATAAATATGTTTTTGGTCATTGTTGTTTTTTTTTTAGATGTGTGGTAATGGAGAACGCTGTTTTGCACGCTTTGTAGCAGATTTGGAAAATCTTCAGGGCGTCCGAAGGTATTGGAATCGCTTACTCATTTGTTGAACAACTCATGGTCACTAGTTCTGATATAAACTTTAGTTACTTCGTTTCAAATGGATTCGTTTCACTTAATAAACATAAGCCTTGTATTGATTGCAGTTTCAAAGTCCACACTGAGGCGGGCCATATTGTTCTAGAGGTCCAAGATGATGGGCAGGTTTCTCCATTTCTTAGCCTTCCTTCCTTTTGTATTTTATTTCGAGTAAAGAGAACTTGTTGTTCCTGCACTATTACTTCCAATACTCGTGCGATGGATTGAAATGATAATTTTAGGGTAGGTTTCAATGGTTTGTGTTTCCGTTATTGCATAGTTTCATTAGCACTCCTTGACTAGGTTTATTCCAAAAAGAAATAGACAAGTTGCTCTTGCCTATTTTTGTGAGGACATTTATATCACCTGCAATTATATGTTTTGCAACAATCATTTTGTTTGAGTCATTTTTGCCACTTTTTAATTATTGACTTTATGTTATGGCATTTTCAGGTGAAGGTTGATATGGGTCAACCTATACTCGCTGCATTGCATGTTCCCACAAAGCTCTCTCCTAATAATGATGGAGCAGTTGTTTGTGCTGATTTAAAGGTTGATGGCGCAAGATGGAATGTCACATGTGTTAGCATGGGGAACCTCACTGTGTGACTTTTGCCAAAAAAGATGGCAAGGTGAGTGATTTGGCACATGATTATTTGACTTCGAAGGTTTTTCGTCTAATTACTCATCTTAGGATGATCATTTCTAGTGATGAGATGCAATGACATTGAAAGAGGTTCTTTTGATATTGCGTAGAAGGTAATGACCATGTTTGTTCATACACTCAGATTGAGTTGATTGCTTTTTCTTTGTCATTCCTTCAAATAGAGCCCTGTTTTTCATAACTGAAAACTTGTACATTGTTGTTTTACTCTCCATAACCATATTATCAAGGGTATTTATGCTCAAAATAAGTGTTCTCTTCTTTTACATTCAAATCTGGATGGCTGTTATTCAGATGTTGTAAATTGTTTTTCTGCCATCAGTATGAATCAACGAGGCTCATGCTCAAAAGAACTGCTTTGTTCTTTTACCGTAAGTCTGCATAGCCGTTGTTCATGTGCTGTAAATTGCATTAGCCATTTTTATGTTTTATCTGTTGCATTGCAAGTAATCCTATGAATTTACTGAAGTACACCAAGCTGAAAGGGTTATGTCCGTGATGGTTAGAAGGCAATATTAAGAGCAATGTTCAATTTGTTGAACTTAGGAAGTTATACTAGCTGTTTGCGCTTTCCAGACTGCAACCCTTTCTCTTCTAGATTTTGGGTTTAACTCCACCTCACCAAAATGAGATTTCACAGTGATTACAACAAGAAAACATTCATCTCACATCCCGTCTCTGAGATCTAGTCGAGATGGCAGACCTTGTTTCTATAGTGTAGACTTCCATGATTTCTTCTTTGATTGATGCTCTTCTGTTGTTCTCTCACATAAATAATTGTAATAGACTTGTAACCTTCCATGATTATTTTTTATAATGAATTAGTTGTCAGCTTGGCATGTTATGAATGAAGCATTTTTCTATTGTTACCTTTGTGTTTCATCCAATTCTCTCATCATTCCCGACTTCCAATTCTCAAATTTAACGCATTAAGCAGCCTGTTCTCATTGTGATGGATCTCGGTAGGCTTTGATTGTTGATGACCTGAAACTGGAAGAAATTGGTCCCAAATTTGAGCATCACCAAATGTTCCCTGCTCGAACTAACGCAGGTTTGTCATGTTGGCAACCATGCTGTTTGTATCTGCATGCCCTGAGCATTTAGAATATAGCATAAATATAAGTTTTCTTTCGCTTTTCTTTTTGGCAGAATTTGTGCAGGTCTTATTCTCGTTCGCATCTAAAAATGCGCGTTTGGGAGTGTGGGGCCGGTAAGCTATAACCTTCTTTTCCTGTCCCATTTCTTTGTTTATTGTTGTTCTAAAATAGACATTTGATAGTTTTAAGTCCCCTCTTTTGTTTATACATTGTTTCTCCCCCAATTATTTGAGTTAGATTTACAGCTTCTGATTGGTATTTACAGCTTCTGATTGGTTACCACACAACTAATTATTATATTACTTTGAGTTTGCATTTCCTCATTAAGTGGCAGAAATTATCGTTATACTGTGAATCTAAACCAAATAACAGGGGTCATTTAGATTGCTAAAAAAACTTCATGAAGGCTATTCTGATTGCAACCACCATTCAGGCATTGACCTTGTTCTTAGCTTTATGGTATAAAACAAATGTTCATCACACGTTATAGTTATCTGTAATAGCACTTGTCTGGGCTTTGGACATTTGTCACGACCATTTTTTTTTCTGATTATGTACTTGTATAGCTAGAGATGAAAGG
This sequence comes from Piper longum, assembly GCA_032619315.1. Classification (NCBI taxonomy): domain Eukaryota; kingdom Viridiplantae; phylum Streptophyta; class Magnoliopsida; order Piperales; family Piperaceae; genus Piper; species Piper longum. The sequence continues at coordinate 8,819 of JAVDBV010002319.1, forward strand.
AATGGAGGGACCATGATTCTATTTAGCACAGTTAACTTTTTTCACAAAAAATGGAGTTCTTTGTCTGTATCCAGAGTGGAAATAACGCGATTTAGTATCTTTTTACTCCCCTTCAAACACAGGAGCTACACTTGCTTGTGGAACTGGCGCTTGTGCAGTTGTAGTTGCTGCCGTTCTTGACGGTCGTGCTGAAAGAGTGAGTAGAAGATTACTGTTTTCAAGGAGATATAAGAAAATGTCATCTTTATGATAGTTCGCTTTTCACTCATTCTATTGTTTGAAAAACAGAAGTGCACCGTCGATTTGCCGGGAGGGCCATTGCAGATTGAATGGAGGGAGGAAGACAACCATGTCTACATGACTGGTCCTGCCGAGGCGGTCTTTTATGGATCTGTAGTACTATAAATCGGGAGCATCATTTTATAATTTGGGCACCGAATCGTCATCTTTGTTATGCCAAGTATTCTTCCTCAAGTAGTCTGTAATGTAATACTGTTCTGAGAACAACAAAACATTTTTGTATTGGAAAAACGTTCATTGAAGCTTCCCATGTTGGAGCCATCTCCAATTATTGTGCAAAAATAGGGTAGTCGCTTCAACACTTAATGTTTGATGCAAAAAACATAATATGTTGGAAGGTCTTGGTGCCATATGAATAACTAGAGAAGCATATATATATGAGAGTACCTAATCGTCTTGTTTTCATATTTGTCATTCTAGCTTCCCGCCTTCCACCAAGGATGTGGGAGGAAAACCGCGAGAATACTACCTGCCAATTTGGTTTTGAGCATACGAGGTTAGAGGTAGAAAACCATTAATGTATTAATATATGCGTTTGTTTATTTATGTTTGGGGAAAGAACACATGCGAGTTATAACTGACCTAGGAAGAAAGGTAGGGAGCAGTCAAAACGCTGCCATGTCCATCTCTCGAGTGAGGACATAAAGAGGACTCGCGTCCAACAAAGAGAGAAGATTTGCATGTCTGCATGGCTTCCTGCTTAGAGGAGCTTTCCTGCTAACATGTAACCTCTTTAATTCTTGAGTTACTTCCTAGTCACACCATTCATACTACTTGTAAACTTTGCCCATTATAATGCCATTAAAAACACGGTCGCTTGGCAGTGTTACTTTTATGCCGTCAGTTTTTTTTTTTAAAAAAAAATTAATACACTTTCTTTTTTTTTATTTTTGGGAAAAATGAGGCCAGAAAGAAACAGTGGGAAAAAGGTGGACATGTAACTGTATCTTATGACAGATGTGAAATTTTTCTTGTGCTTTTCAGATATGACTCAAGTACAGTCAAGAAGATGGTGACGAGTTTTCACCCTTAATTCCTCTCTAATTTTCATTGTGAGGCATTAGCTCTTCTATATATAGAGGGGGATCGTGATGAATAGCCAGGATAGGAACTAGGAACTGAATTGTATGGTGGAGGAGGAGGGTAGAGGTTAGGAGATACAGCAGAAGCTAGTTCCACAGAGCAGAAAATAATTAATAGAGATGGAGGGGGGAGGGGATGTGAAGCCGGCATGGCTAAGAGGACTGTTGGCGGAGGCATTCTTTGTCAGGTGTGATGTTCATGAATATTTAACGAGGAACGAGAAGAACATTTACTGCTTGCAGTGCACTCAGAGTCTCTGCCCAAATTGCTTTGACTATCATTCATCTCATCCACTCCTTCAGGTATTTACAAGTACCACATTTCTTGCCTTCTTCTTCTTGGTTTTACCATTTACCATTCATCATCAGCAACTCCTCCTCTCTTTAATCTGTTCGTGATAGCAGCAAAGTTGTTATCCGAGTAGGTTTCTTACTCCACGATTTATGTTTTTGTTTTCAGTTTTTTTTTTTCTTACGAAAAGATGATCAATAGCTAAGTTGATCATCAAGGAAGGAGAGCTGGCATCCAATAAATCTGAGATTGATAAAATTTCAATCAATATCTACATGGTCGTAAAAAAAAATCATTTAAATTTCGCATATTAATTATAAATTCCGTCCAAGATCCCCGCAAAATAATAAGCCTTCTTGAACTAAAAAAAAACCTTTTTTGTGCACATAGAGAATTTTTTTAATTGAGTGGAAAAACTAATCGTAAATTCTGCTGCATGGTGCGACGGTCGAACACTAGAAATTGGCAGACGGCACAATACACATAAAGATCGAAAATTTTTAAATTTTAACAATGCTAAAAACACGGTAATTTATGATAATTGATTGTTAAAGATGAATTTCTTTTATAAAGATGCTAGTATTTTATTTATTATTAAATAATGAAAAATATTAATTAACTAATTATTATTTTGAAAATAACGATGGCCATTTAGATGGGCCCTTCACATGGGGCCTACGGTGGACGAGAGTTACAAATAATGAAATATATTTACAAATGACACGGCTGAGTGGTAATGCCGTAATCATTAACTCCATAAAGCCGGCTTCGTCAACGTTTACAGCTGGCGTAGATACTTTTGACCGGATCCTTCAATATCACCACTTGTCTCATTAGCATAATTTTTCTTCTTTTTTTTTTCTTTTTTTAATTAAAAATTATTTTTCACAAATATCATCTCCTCGTAGTCTGTCATGTGTTATTACTTCTTTAGAATGATGACCATTTAATTTGATCAGTATTTCCATGATAAATATGTTTTAATCGTCATTAAAAGCGAGGCCGGGAAAATAATTTACATTAACGGAATCGAGTATAATATTATGGAACGTTATATTATAAGGATTAATATATAGCATGGGAGAAAGTATAACTTAAGTAGCTCGAGTTACACATATGATTCCCCAATATATTTCTTATTAGCACATTTATTTACTTCTTGATTATAACTTGTGCGTACGGGTTATTATGTGAGTAATGCCGAGCCAATTACTGACGAAGTCCTAGTTGTTTTGGCAAGCATAGTTTCTTGGTGAAAATGTTCTGCCATAATGAACAAATGCTATCCTCTCTTAGATATTTTAATTTGTTAGCTAGCTAACTGTAGAAGTAGTAATTGAAATATGATGTAAGAGGATAATAACATTAGATTGCAAACATACATGCAATGCATGCTTATATTATAGAGTACTATATATATATTGGTAATTAAGTAAATGGGAATTATTATATGTGGTTGTGTATAATTATAACTGGGCAGGTGAGAAGATATGTATACCATGACGTAGGGCTAGTGGAGGATCTCGGGAAGTTGATTGATTGCACCAGCATTCAGGTAATTTACACAACATGAAGAACCACAAATTATATATATATATATATATATATATATATATATATATTATATATAGAGAGAAAGAGAGAGAGCAATTGCTTGGTGAATAACATGTAAATTTTATGCTTGTTTTTTGTTAATGAGCATTTTACAGCAATACACAATCAATGGAGCAAAGGCAGTGTTCCTGAACCAGAGGCCTCAACCAAGGCATCTCAAGGGGTGTAGCAAGAAGTGTCTTACTTGTGGTAGAAACCTGCAAGGCCCTTTTTCCTTCTGTTCCCTCTCCTGCAAGGTATATATTACCCTCATCACTTACTGACACAAAGTTATCGTAGCTAGGTTCGAACTTTGAACGCACATCATGAAACGTTGCTAATTGTATATACATTGGAATTTTATTTAAGATGATGGGAATGCACATAATATATACAGGTGGTGTACGTAGAGTTCAATGAAGGGAGTCTGACAGGTATCTTAAGAAGTTTCGATCCATCAGAGTTAACCATAGCACAGTTGGAGGGGCTTGAGATGGGGGATCAGTCAGAAGCAGATAATGGGGGCGATGATAGTTTGCAGCCCAAGGACTTGGCGTCGACTTGCTCTACCAGCACCAGCTTGGCAGTGCATGATGGTCAGGAGCCTGGACTGGGGAAGAAGAAGGAGAAGAAGAAGAGTGGCCGAAAAAGTTTGGTCCCAGGTGAACAAATAGTATTTCAATCTCTGAGCAGGAGAAAAAGTACCCCTACAAGGTCTCCTTTCTCTTGAAGTTATATTGGTCGGTGTAGCAAAGAGCTCCAGTCCCATATTGGTGCAGAAACGCTACATGTAGTTCGCTCTATATATATGAGTGATAATGCAGGTTTCCATGCTCTTACTGCTGGTATCTATATAATATACGTACGTAGCTTGTTTTTCGTATATGAATTCCGTTTTCGTCTTTTGTTTTGAGGCGGGCATGATCAAGAGAATAAATTTTGTTCAAGAAAAAATAAAAAAAGATTCGGAAAGCTGCCTTGCAAATATATTTTGTGCCTTCAACACATTCACATATTCATCAAACTCGAGACCAATCACTCTGTTAGATACTTCAAGTCTAACAGTTGGTTCACGTAGAAGACTTGAAGCGAATATTCACACATGGACAAGCATTCAAGTGTCTGATTTTTGTATTGTAACGCACTAACCGTAAAACTTGTGTGCACATAATTATCTTTTAAATATTTTTCTTTTTTTAATTCTTTCACGGGTGTTGGAGGAATGGACCTTACATTAGCATTTGAGTGATTACAAATACTAATTTTTTCTATGGCCAAATGACTTTTTTTACACCAATCTTGGAATGAGCAATATATAAATAAACATTGATTGGGTTAATTCCTTTCTATATATTTGAGAGTTTCTAGGCATGTAATTAAACCATTTAAGTATTAAATAATCCAAAGTGCAGTTGACTTTTTCGAATGATTAGCGAACATAAGAGGTTCACATGAATCCAAATTAAAGTCCAAGTAAGAGAATTAAACAGTAGACTATCATTATAATAAAAGGACCCATGTCGAAATTTTTGGTCCCAAAATTCAGGACAATGTATATGACTACATATAAAATATGGACATCATGAATGATTAACCTGGTAGTTTGCAAGCATCATTTACCCATATGTTTCATTCAGAAGGTCCAGGGTCTTGTATGCCAGGTCGGACGGAGTAGGAATCAGAGACTGCATACATAGAAGTTGTCCAAAATAAAAATCATGGAGAAAGTAGATTCCTGATCAGGAAGATGTTTCAAAGTAGGATATGATGGAAAAGAGCAATTACAAGTGAGTGGGAGGAGAGGAACTGAACCGGGTCTGTGAAAAATATGGAGCCAGATCATCAGGACCCACCCTCACTTCTCCTTGGCAGGGATTCATGTGCTTGCTGGGGCTTCTGCAGCAACTTGTGGCTGCGAGGAGACTAGTCAATCCGCGTTCAAACACTATTTTACATCAATGTTTTCCGTATTTTTATGCTTGATTAATTAATTCTCTTTAAATAATACATTTTGGTTGTAATCACAGTCTATAGAGAGTATTGGTCATAAAAAAAATTTATCATTTGTGATCACATAGGTCTTAACTTAGGAGTAGTTTTTCACATTCTTATGCTTGATTAATTCTCTCTGAATAATATATTTTAATTGTAATCGCCATGTCCAATTGAGTGAACATTAGGAAATGTACTTGACATAGAAAATTATCATTTATAATTATATGAGTATTAGTTTATGATTTATGTCCACAACACCCTTTACTTAAATATTCTTATTAGGAAACATAATTTTTATACACTATAAATCTCAATGCATACACTAAAAATTAAATATAGTACTACCATCAATCTATAATCACATTTGACTTAATTAATAAAGTATTATATACATGAACTACACCTCATATAGTATATACGAGCTACACCATTTATTTATAACAATTTAATTGATCTCATTCCTCAAAATTTACATAAATAAATAAGAAAATAAATAATAAGGGTAATTATAAAATTTCAATTCAATCAAATATTTTTAACCCTTTCATCGTAATTATAAAAATAATTATAATAAAAATAAATTTTATAAAATCTATTAATTAGTACTCCTTTTAAAATCTAAAAATATGTCATAATGATATAAAAAAAGATAAAATTTGACATAACTCTATTTGTAATATATATATATATATATATATATTATTTTATAAGACGCATTAAAAAAATTCAAATTAAATATACAACTCACATAAATATTTTCCTAACTAATAACTAACCGAACAACTACACAAACAAAACAAACCATTACAATCCTAATTGAGAGTCTCATACAAACATTCTTTTTTATCACTGATAGAAAAATCCATATCACCCCCCCTTACTGGAGATGGTGAATAATTATGATTTTAATAATGATGATGATGATGACTATGAATAAAAATATAATAACCCCGCCACCTTCAACAAACGATGCGGTTCCTTGCTAAGTTTCAACTGCTCAAGTTAGGCCAGCCTTCTATAGGACAAAGAGTAGACTGTAAACCCTGCCTCATAACTAGCAGAACAAACTAGACAACATTGATACAAATTAAGGCTTCGGGTGCTCGACCTGGATATATACTGTTCTGAACTATCTGCTTTCTTTCCAGTTCTCACTATAAATACTGTTGCCGGACAAAAAAAAACACATCCATAAACTGAGACCGAGAAGCAGCATTTGATTAGTTAGAAGAGTCAGTCCCACAAGCAGTCACCAGTGATTTATGGGTATAATGTTTCCGAATTACCGGCTGTCGTGCACAAGTTGTCCATGGAAGCACTCTAAGGATAGGAGCATATATTCGCGCATTACACCGGTAAAACAAGGACTACCCCAGTCTCTGCAATGTTCCTACGGATACTCCTAACTTATTATATATGTAATGTAACATGAGTCTGCCTTTTCTTTGGAAAATATATTTTGTGTGTTCTGGCAGCACTATCATGTCTGGCCAGGTTTCTGATATGGTCAAAGATACAGACCGACTTCTGATGTGTAGATTGATATGTATTGAACTTGGAACAGATGTTGAGAAAGTAATTCAAAATATAAAAAGTCATAGAGTAGGATCAAGGGAGTTAAAAGGAATCTAAATGAAAAAGTTCCTTAAACAAAACCCACATACATCTTAGAATCTCTATTTGTATCGCCAGTTTCTTGCCTACCATAGCAACCAAAGCTGCTGATCAGCCCTTCCTGCAATTAAAAGAATGACAATGAGACCTTTTCAGACAAAACTTTAACTATTTATCTTTCTCTTCTCTTTTCTTTTCGTAGTATGTACGTGTATATATATATATAAAGAACATCTCAATATAACTGGATGCTCGGCCATCTTAGTAGGGAATCAAAACATAATTAACACAGCATATATAACCAGATGCTCCGCCATCTTGCTATGGAATCAAAATGTGGAGTATGACAGCAATATTGAAATGGCCAAGAAGCTTTTCACAAGCACAAAAACTGGCCCTAGACAGGCATTGAAGTTAGAAGCCCATCTCCAAATCCCACGTACACGACATAAGTATAGCAGTAATTAGGTCGAATTTTATACAAAAAAATAAGGCATTAGAATGGAAAATACATCGAGTTTATATCAATTGGAAGACAGATTTCATACCTTAGCTGTAAAGCTTTTCCATTATGCTTCTCAACTGTGCAGAATCAGCTCCAATCAACTCACTGGCCCGCTTCCCACCTTGAAAGAAGTGGAAGGTTGGCTGCAACACGAACACATGAAATGGAATAGATAACAGCCAAGATGCGTAATGTTCATGTTAAGATTAGAGAGTAACCCCTCCAACATTTTTTAAATGTTTGTACCAAAATCATGGTGATGAAGCATATGAAAGTACAAGAACAAATTGGATATTCCAGATGTAACCATGGTATAAATCAAACTCTCTAAATAAACCGTGCTGCTCGACTCTAACATGGAATTGAAATGGTAAAATCCACAATGCAATATTGATCATGAGAAAAAGAAAAATACCACAGACGAAATATGTATCTCGCTCAGTAATTTTCCAAGGTCCTCCTGCAAGTGTAACAAATCAAAAAGCACTGATGTTAACTTCTAAAATAATTCAAAAAACAAGTTCATGTACTGCACAAGCCACCAAAAAATGAACTCTGCCTCAAATTTCTTACCTCATCTACGTCAATCTTATAAATATTGACACTCGGGTATTTCTTGCTCAAATCTTCTATGAAAGGTGAAATAAACTTGCCTGCATATTATTGAACATTTAATTGTAGGCTTGAATTAAACTTCTGAAAGGTCTCCTGACGCAATATTATCATAATTGATTGATATATTACCATTGGAGGTACTCAAAGCTCAAATTTTTATGAGCTAATATCTACAATTTACACAAGAAGAGAGATAAACTCAATTAAACAAATTATTCAGAGTTTAGACATTTTCTATTATTTGACTCTCTGCTTGTTGTCAAGAAGGAATTAAAGCAATAAGAATACATTAATGTGCATTAATGGTAACTGTCCTTCGTCTAACAAAAAATGTCTGCGACAAAAATATAGGAGATATTGTTTTAAGCTCCTTCTACAAGGCATAAATTGAAACCTCAGTACAACAGAGGATAACTTCAAACTATTTTTATTTTTCTTTTACAATCAAGGTTTCAGTTTTTGCAACAACATGTTACAGGTCTGCTGCATGCTGGATTATCATGATGGGATAGTAGTTTACAGCAGATAGCTCAAAAGGAATTTGATATATGATTTATGAAAAATATTTCCACAGAGAAGCTTGAATCCATAAGCTGTCTACCAAATTGCCCTTCATAATGCTTCCAATGAATATAATTGAAAGAATAGATCAATAATGAGCTAGTTCCTTCAACCGTAAACGTTGTTAAATATAGAAACTGCTTTTAACATGCGTTGTCATATATAAGCCAAAATATGAAAAAAAACAGTTTAAAAATCTTACAAGGGCCACACCACGATGCAGTATAATAGAAAACTGTAGGCAGGCTGTCATCTGAACAAATCAGATAAAATGTTACAAATACTATGATAAACCTGAGATACATTAGCTAGACAGCAAACTGGAAATGCGTATCATGGTAAGTCTTTTCAATCACATATTCACAAATACCTAATTATGATGATATGATTGTTCCTATTAAAAAGTCACCATTTTCTCATTATATTGTTTACAATGAAAAAAGAAAAATGGCAATCTTCGAGAAACAAATATTCATATTTGATTAATATATTCATGTTAATTCATCAAACAAAGAATCGATGGTGACAGCAAATGATCATATTAAATTTCGAAAAAGCTGATTACTTTATCCTAAAGGCATGGGAAAATGAACTACTTACTTCGGGCCTTGTCCAATAAACTCTCGAGAGCATCACTAGACTTGATCAAAGCTATGTTTGACGGAGCTGAATAAGTATCAAATCAAGCTTGAACTTAGAAAGGAACATACAGGAACAATGTATCAACGTAACATACTACAACAAACTACCATGGATAAAAGCTTGCGCATATAAATTCACCGTGATAATGAATTAAATTTTTGTATGAAATTTCCCACCAAACAAGACAAAGCTCGAAAAGGACACAACAGTCTAACACCTTTCCACAATGGCCATTAAACTCATCGAACTACTAAATTAAAATACACAAATTGCATCAAAACAGGCAAACTACAAACTTCACTCAGCACTAGGAAAGACAAACTAATTTTCAAACACTGTACAAATAAAAACAAAACTGGATTTTCTTTACAACCTATTTGCAGTAGTAGTGCCTTTATCATTAGCATTAACATTTCTCAATAATAAGCAACGCCATCCAATCATGTCTATTTAAAAAAAAAATTAAAGAGGCCACATGATGAGAGTAATGCCAATGCTTTTCCACCACTCGCTCAAATTGACGAAAGACGGCTACTATTTGAAAACGCCAAAAAGAAGCAACAACCAAATTAGATTGAAATACTACCAGATTTGCATAGATATTTACTACGCCATCAATATTTCTCAAATTAGCAGCATCTAGTGACGTCTGTCAAAAGATCATAAAGGTCGCATATGATGAAAATAAAGTTAAAAACTTCATGCTTCCCCACAATTTCCCCAATGAAAAAGTCAGAACCAATGAAAACAAACACAAAAACCCATACAGCCAACACAAATATGATAATGATGATGAT